>AWOL01S0010665.1:84690-105750 GCA_000715115.1 Nicotiana otophora | reverse complement strand
TTGGTATTAGAGCAATGCTCACAATCTTTGCTTAACAGCTTGTGAGAAAAAGATCATGGGATCTAACACTGTTGTTGGTGCTCTATTTCAAGAAGGAATCTCTCAGGTTCGACCTCCTTATTTCAATGGTCAGCATTTTTCTCACTGGAAAGTGCGCATGGAAACTTACACAATGTCATATGACATCAAAGTTTGGCATGTGATCAAAAAGGAAAATCTTCCAATCCCTCCTAAGAAGGATGCAAATGGTCAAGTCATCGTATCAACTGATCTTCTGGACTTAGATGATTACACTGATGAACAAGCTGCTGTCATAACTGTAAATGCCAAAGCAAAAAATCTATTGTACAATGTTATCAGTGCAGAAGAGTATGAAAAGATATCAAGTTGTGAAACGGCCAAAGAAATATGGGACAAACTGTAGGTTACTTACGAAGGAACCAACAAAGTGAAAAAAACTAGGATAAATCTTCTGCTTCGGGACTACGAGTTATTCCAAATGAAGGATGGAGAATCAGTGGACGAGATGTTCTCCAGATTTAGCAAAATTCTTGGAGATCTGAAATCTTTTGGTAGACCTATCAAGAGTGGTGAACAGGTTAGAGAGATTCTCAGGAGCTTACCCACCATTTGGCAGCCAAAAGTTATCGCCTTGGAATGTCAAGATCTAGACAAAATATCCTATGATGAACTCAGAGGTGATCTAATTGCTTTTGAGAAAACTCACTTAGATAGACAAATTCAAGAGAAGAAGAAAACTGTTGCTTTTAAGGCAACTGTGGCTAAACCAGAAAATGAAGGGGAAGAAGGATGAGGAGAACAAGACGAAAAAATTGCCATGCTCTCTCAAGTTTTAACAAGCATGATGAGGAAAATAGGAATAGCAGAAGAGGGAAGCCTAACTTCAGGAAAGGAAGGATAAGCAATGAAGCTGATAAAAATGATTGAAGGTGCTACCAATGTGAAAAGTTTGGTCACATTCTAGCTGATTGTCCGGAACTAAAAAAGAAACTCAGCAGAAACATGCAAAAGAAGAAATCCTTCGGAGCATGGAGTGATGAAGAAGAGTCTGATCATAAGGAAATTGCTAACATATGTTTCATGGCTATGAATGAAAATGAAGATTCAGAAGACCTTGGACTAATGGCAGACAACAATGATGAGGAAGACGACTCAAGAGAACTTGGTCTCATGGCGGACAAAGGAACTAGTAAGGTACGTACTCCCTTATGCTCTAATTGTTATGAACTCCAAGAATTTGTTTATATTACTCTTGCAGATATAGAAAGAGTCGTGAATGAACTTAGAAGAATCAAGAGAGAAAAGAAAGACTGGGCCTTGAAACTAGAAGTATGTGAGATTGAGCGTGATATGCTACATGATGAAGTAAATGAACTTCAACTTCAATTGAATGGATTACAAAAATCCATGAGTCACAGCTCAATCAAATCAAATCAGACTGTTCATCACAAACAGAAAATTTCTACTTGTTCCTTTTGTGGTAAAAATGGCCATAGTACTAACCAATACAGGAACAAAATTAGAGCAGAAAGAGGCTCTGGTAACTCTAACAGTCCATCATGTTTTTATTGTAGTAAAATAGGTCATACCTCAAATCGTTGTAGGTTCAAAGATAACCGGAGATGGGTTTGGAGACCTAAATCTTCAAATCAAACTAACACTCAGCATTCTAACCATTCAGGACCCAAGCAAGCTTGGGTACCTAAAACTAAGTAATTTTATTTTGCAGGAACACCGCAAGAAGAATCGAAAAGGAAAATGGTATCTCGACAGCGCGTGTTCCAGACATATGACTGGTGACAAACAATTGTTCAAATCAGTCACCAAACTAGATGGAGGAACCGTTACTTTTGGAGACAAATCCAAAGGATATGTAATTGGTGTTGGAAAAGTTCCTCTAATCTCAACATGTGATGTAGATGAAGTCTACCTGGTTGATGAACTTGGCTATAATCTTCTAAGCATAAGTCAACTATGTGACAATGACTATGAGGTTCGTTTTAAGAAAGATGGCTAGTTTATAGAAGATAAATTAGGTAAAATTATTCTTTCAGGTAACAGAGACAGAAATGTCTATACGATGAGTAACTTAGAAAATCTTAGGGATCAAATTTGTCTTACTTCCATGATTGATGATCCCTGGGTTTGGCATAGAAAACTTGGTCATACCAGCATGCATACTGTTCAAAAACTTTCTAAACATGATCTTATAATTGGACTTCCAAAACTAGATTTTTCAAAAGATCATATCTGTGATGCATGTCAACTAGGAAAACAAACGCGTTCTTCTTTCAAACTTAAAAACATTGTTTCCACCTCCAAACCTCTTCAATTATTGCATATGGATTGATTTGGTCCTACTAGAACTACTAGCATAGGTGGTAGGAAATATGCATTTGTCATTGTAGATAATTTCTCTAGATTTACCTGGGTTATGTTTCTAAGTCAAAAAGATGATGCTCTAAAGCATTTTGAAGTTTTCTGTAAGAAGGTTCAACGAGAAAAGGGATACTACATCTCTACTATCAGGAGTGATCATGTAAGAGAATTTAAAAGCAGAGCTTTTGAAAATTTTTGCAACGATCAAGGAATCTCTCACAACTTCTCTTCACCAAGATCACCGCAACAAAATAGAGTAGTAGAGCGTAAAAATAGAACTTTACAGGACATGGAAATAACCATGATTGTGAAAAACTCTCTACCTCATCATTTCTGGGCAGACGTTGTGAGTACATAATGCCACATCATCAATAGGTGTCTGACTCGACCAATTCTGAAAAAGACTCTGTATGAGCTGTGGAATGGTAAGAAACCAAATATCAGCTATTTTCACCCTTTTGGATGCAAATGTTTTATCCACAACAATGGAAAAAATAATTTGGGTAAGTTTGATCCAAGTTTGATCCTAAGAGTGATGAAGGTATATTTCTTGGTTACTCTCCTTCAAGTAGAGCATACAGAGTCTACAATAAAAGAACTTTGTGCATTGAAAAATCTATTCATATTATTTTTGTTGATACTAACCCTCGCCCAAGGAATGAACAAACTCCTGAAGATGGGTATTCTTGTGTCCCTAAATCCGTTATTGTAGGAAATGATCATCAAAATGAGTCAGTTGTTCAACAAACTCAACTAGTTGAAGTACCCACAGAAGATCTCAAACTGACTCAAGCAGATCAGTCGACTACTGAAGAAAGAGAACCTCCCTCAAACACTCCAAATGAATGGAAAAGTGAACCGGGATATCCTCACAAATGCATTATAGGAGATCCACGGGAAAGAATCACTACAAGAAGGTCATAAAAGAACAAATCTCATGTAGCTCTTACTTCTCAATTTGAGCCAAAGAAAGTGGATTAATCTCTCAAAGATACTCACTAGATAAGTGCTATGAAAGAGGAACTAGATCAATTTGAAAGAAATAAAGTATGGGAATTGGTTCCAAGACCTCCAAACTTCTCTATCATTGGAACTAAGTGGGTTTTCAGAAATAAATTGAATGAATCAGGTCGAGTGGCTCGAAATAAAGCAAGACTGGTTGCTCAAGGTTACTCTCAACAAGAAGGAATCGACTACGATGAAACCTTTGCGCCTGTAGCAAGACTTGAATCCATACGAATATTACTTGCTTTAGTTGCTCACAAAGGATTCAAACTATTTTAAATGGATGTTAAAAGTGCGTTCCTAAATGGCTACATCTCTGAAGAAGTATATGTAAAGAACCACCCGGATTGGCAAACGTCACCTTTTCTAATCATGTATACAAGTTGAATAAAGATTTGTACGGTCTCAAACAAGCCCCTCGTGCATGGTATGAAAGGTTAAATTCTTTTCTTCTAAATCAAGGGTTCAAAAGAGGTAATATCTATACAACTCTTTTTATTAAGCACTCCAGTTCAGGAAATCATATTACTCAAATCTATATAGATGATATTATTTTTGGCAGCCCTAACTCTGTTCTTTGTGAAGAATTTGCTCTTTCCATGAAAGGAGAATTTGAGATGAGTATGATGGGAGAACTGACTTTCTTTCTTGGTCTTCAAATCAAGCAGTCTACTAAGGAGATTTTCATTAGCCAAACCAAGAACACTAAGGATCTTTTCAAAATATTTGGCATGGAAAATGCTAAGTCAATTGGCACTCCAATGAGTCAACTACAATGCTCGATGAAGACAACAATGGAAAAAAGGTTGATGAAACCATGCATAGAGGGATAATTGGATCTCTATTTATATCTAACTGCTAGTCGACCGGATATTATATTTTGTGGGTGCAAATGTGCAAGATTTCAGTCGTCTCCTAAGGAATCCCATATTTCTACTGTTAAACAGATTATTAGATACTTAATTGGTACCTTTGAGCTAGGATTATGGTATGACCGTTCTAACAATTTTTCTCTAAAAGGCTTTTCAGATGCAGATTATGGGACATGTCAATTGCTAGGAAATGCCTTAGTATCTTGGCATAGCAAGAAATAAAATTGTGTTGCACTATCCACAACTGAGGTAGAATACTTAGCCGTTGGAAGATGTTGCACACAAGTTCTATGGATTATGCATCAACTTCTCGACTACAATTTATCTTTTACATCTACTCCTATATTCTTTGATAATATCAGTTCTATTTGTTTATCAAAATATTCTGTGCATCATTTTAGAGCAAAGCATATAGAAATTAAACATAATTTTATACGTGATCATGTTGCAAAAGGTGATATTGTTTTAGAATTTATTAGTACCGATTCTCAACTTGCTGATATTTTTACAAAATCACTTTTGGAAGAAAGATTTTGTCTACTCCGAAAAAGGATTGGCATTGTGCCAAATTGGTAAATCAAATATTTTACCATGCTTTTAAATATTTTATATTATTCTAAAATATTTTATTTCCTTAATTATGTGTGGCTTTATTAATTTTATGTGTAAGTGTAATAACTGCCTCTTCTCAGTACCGCCGATCAGTCAATTCAGAAGTATCACTTCCTTCTGAACCTGCTCTTTCCTTTAACCAAGACATCCCTTCGTTCCTCCCAAAAGCATCCATAAAACCCTTCCTTCTCCAGTACTCTCCTCATTCTCTTCAAAGCAATCCTTCACAATATGGCCAAAAGAAATCCCTCCTCTTCTGCTGCAACCAGACTAGTCGAAGATTTCAAAAACCCCTTAACACTGAAGAGCCTATGGATGTGGAGTCGTCTATTGACTCAGATTTCCTCAAAACGGACAATGAAAGTAGTGAATCTTCTGAAAATCATCCCATTAGTCAGAAAAAGGCCGTCAAAAGACCAATGGAGCAAACCCCCAAAAAGGTTTCATGCAAGAAAGGTAAAATGGAGAACATGAAATTTGGTCCTAAAGATAAATTAATCTTATATGGCCCCAGTGAAAAATCAAGGTTTGAGTCCTATAAGTCAAAATATATGGCTTATGGATGCTCTGTAAGTCTCTCTCTCATGAAAAATCTTCATTGTGATGTGACTGCTATTTTCAATTTTCAACACCTTTTCTCTCTGTTTGATACCATTGGAAACTCTGTTTATGAAGAACCAATAAGGATGTTTTATGCAAACCTTTTTGTGAATAATAAAGATGACTTGGAATCTATGGTTTTAGGCATCAAAATTGTTTTGGACTCTTATCAATTTGAAAAGATTTTCTCTGCTAAGTTTAGTGGGTTTGATGTGTTTGTACAAAATTCGTGGCCCAATGACTTTGAAGTTTCCTTTGATGAAGCAAAAACCTTTTTGTCTGATAATCCTCCTGACATTGGTCCCAAGAATCTTATGTTTGAACATCGTGTCTTGGCCCATATGATTGTTACTACTATCCTCCCCATAACTGGGTCCCTTAGCTCTTTGTCCACTAAAGATGTTTTTGTCATTTACTGTCTGGTTAACAATAAAAGAATCGATTGGTTTATGTGGATTCATCAATACATGCTTGAAAGCATCAGGGATATATCTTCTTCTGTTGCATTTTTGCCCTATGATCTTCTCATCTCACATGTTCTCGAGGTCATGAAGGTAGATTTGGCACTCTTTACACCCAAGCACATTACCAACACTTATGATAAGGCAGCCTTCTCAATGATGGGTTACACCCTGGGTGATGATGGATGGGTGAAGCACGCCAAAGTTAAAAGTATTTCAGTGCCAGTTGAAGTTCAAACTGAACAACCGGCAAAATCTTCAGCAAATTCAGCATTTTCTAGATGCAGTAAAACTACTACTAGTTAAGATGAGGGAACAAGTAGACAAAATCAGGGAAGTTACCAAGGAGACAGGTACAGATGTGGCTAAACTTAGGATGGATATGGGAGCCACACAGAGGCAAGCAACCAGGACTTTCAATTCCATGAGTGAAAAGATGGACAAACTTGTCAAAGATGTTGAAAATTCCTATGACTTCTTCTGCCCCAAAGTGATCAACACTCTCAAGTACTTCCTGGAAAGAAGTTAATGAGACTCTATGTGATGGTGTTACAAACAATGTTTTTTGCTTTTTGCTTATGCTTTCTTGTTTTTTTTTAAACAATCGTTTGCTTGGGTTTGAACTAGCTAAGCCTCTGCTGAAGGCACTATTTTTGCTGCTCTAATTCCCTAACTAGTATGTATATTATTTTATATATTATTTGTTCTGTGTATTTTTCTTTCCTTTTTGATTAATGTCAAAGGGCGGGAAATATGTAGAGAAGTAAACACCTCAGCAGGAGAAACTCAACACATCAGGAGACAACATTTATTCAATTATTCAGGGGGAGCAACATATAAAAAAAGGGAAGTCTCATAGTTTATGTTTATTTTATGTTTACTCTCTCCTTATTGTCATTATCAAAAAGAGTGAGATTGTTAAGTTTTAAAGTTTCAATGATGACAATTCCATCTTATGTTAGTTTGCAGGATTGCAGGATTCAAAACAAGTAAAAAGGAAAGAATGAGATGCTATCCAAAGATATGATTGATAAATTAATGGACAAGAAAAAGGAACTTCATTGCAGCACATTTATTAGACCTCAATCAAAGGAATTCAGATTGCTAATCAAGGAAGCCTTCGCCAGCAAATATTCTGTATCCAAAAATAAGCTCTCAATCAAGGCTTGAATAACTCCTCAATACAAGCATGTGACAAGGAAAGTCACGATCGAATCTGCGCTCTCCCAAGAGTAGGATTCGAAGAGGCACCCCTTGGGTCAAATCCCTTTGATGATCTCGTGCCTCTAATTTCGGTCAAGACTCAACGACCCTTTTCCCTCCTATAAGAAGGTTGTTAGGATCAAATGGAAGGCTTGCACAACTACACACATTGTCTTCTAAGTCTCTCTACTTCTTAGCCTAAACACTGTAATCCTTAGTTTATTAGTGTCTCAAAAGATAGGAAGAATTAGAACACAAAAGAGAGTTGTGTCAAACATTCAGATATCATTGTTGCCATTTTTCGTTGGTGGAGAACGAGTCAAAACCATCTTTATTGTAATCATATGCGCCAAGACACGATATTCAAACTTAAGATTCTTGGGACCAATGTCAGGATGATTATAAAACAAAAAGGGTTTTGCTTCATCAAAGGAAACTTCAAAGTCTTTGGGCCACGAATTTTGTACAAACACATCAAACCCACTAAACTTAGCAGAGAAAATCTTTTTAAATTGATAAGAGTCCAAAACAATTCTGGTGCCTAAAGCCATAGATTGCAAGTCATCTTTATCATTCACAAAAAGGTTTGCATAAAACATCCTTACTGTTTCTTCATAAACAGAGTTTCCAATGGTATCAAACAGAGAGGAAAGGTGCTGAAAATTAAAAATAGCAGTCACATCACAGTGAAGATTTTTCATGAGAGTACAGAGCGTCCATAAGCCATAGATTTTGACTTGTAGGACTCAAACCTTGCTTTTTCACTAGGACCATAGAAGATTAACTTATCTTCAGGACCAAATTCCATGTTCTCCACTTTATCTTTCTTGCATGCAACCTTTTTGGGAGTTTGATCCATTGGTCTTTTGCCGGCCTTTTTCTGACTAATGGGAGGATTTTTAGAAGATTCACTGCTTTCATTGTCCGTTCTGAGGAAATCTGAGTCAATAGACGACTCCACATCCACAGGTTCTTCAGTGTTAAGGGGTTTTTAAAATCTTAGACTAAGTCTGGTTGCAGCAGAAGAGGAGGGATTTCTTTTGGTCATATTGTGAAGGATTGTTTTGAAGAGAATGAGGAGAGTACTGGAGAAGGAAGGGTTTTATGGATGCTTTTGGGAGGAACGAAGGGATGTCTTGGTTAAAGGAAAGAGCAGGTTCAGAAGGAAGTGATGCTTCTGAAGTGACTGATCGGCGGTACTGAGAAGAGGTAGTAATTTCACTTACACACAAAATTAATAAAGCCACACATAATTAAGGAACTAAAATATTTTAGAACAAGGTAAAATATTTAAAAGCATGGTAAAATATTTGATTTACAAATTTGGCACAATGCCAATCCTTTTTCAAAGTAGACAAAATCTTTCTTCTAAAAGTGGTTTTGTAAAAATATCAGCAAGTTGAGAATCAATACTAATAAATTCTAAAACAATGTCACATTTTGCAACATAATCACGGATAAAATGATGTTTAATTTCTATATGCTTTGCTCTAGAATGATGCACAAAGTTTTTTGATTAATAGATAGCACTGTTATTATCACAGAATATAGGAGTAGATGTAAGAGATAAATCATAGTCGAGAAGTTGATGCATAATCCATAGAACTTGTGTGCAATAACTTCCAACGGCTAAGTATTTTTCCTCAGTTGTGGATAGTGCAACACAATTTTGTTTCTTGATATGCCAAGATACTAAAGCATTTCCTAGCAATTGACATGTACCACTAGTGCTCTTTCTATCAATCTTGTCACCTGCAAAATCTGCATCGGAAAAGCCTTTTAGAGAAAAATTGTTAGAACGATCATACCATAATTCTAGCTTACAGGTACCAACTAAGTATCTAATAATCTATATAATAGCAGAAAGATGGGATTTCTTAGAAGCCGACTGAAATCTTAGATATTTGCACCCACTAAACATAATATCCGGTCGACTAGAAGTTAGATATAAATAGAGATCCAATCATTCCTTTATGCATGGTTTCATCAACCTTTATTCCATTGTTGTCTTCATCGAGCATTGTAGTTGGACTCATTGGAGTGCCAATTGACTTAGCATTTTCCATGCTAAATGTTTTGAAAAGCTCCTTCGTGTACTTGGTTTGGATAATGAAAATCCCCTTAATAGACTGCTTGATTTGAAGACCAAGAAAGAAAGTCAGTTCTCCCATCATACTCATCTCAAATTCTCCTTTCATGGAAAGAGCAAATTCTTCACAAAGAACAGAGTTAGGACTGCCAAAATAAATATCATCTACATATATTTGAGTAATAAGATTACCTGAACTGGAGTTCTTAATAAAAAGAGTTGTATCTATATTACCTCTTTTGAACTCTTGATTTAGAAGAAAAGAACTTAACCTTTCATANGGGGGGGGGGGGGGGGGGGGGGGGGTTGTTTGAGACCGTACAAATCTTTAGTCAACTTGTATACATGATTAGGAAAGGTGACGTTTGCAAATCCGGGTGGTTTCTTCAAATATACTTCTTTAGAGATGTACCCATTTAGGAACGCACTTTTAACATCCACTTGAAATAGCTTGAATCCTTTGTGAGCGGCGAAAGAAAGTAATATTCATATGGATTCAAGTCTTGCTACAGGCACAAAGGTTTCATTGTAGTCGATTCCTTCTTGTTGAGAGTAACCTTGAGTAACCAGTTTTGCTTTATTTTTAACCCTTGACCTGATTCATTCAATTTGTTTCTGAAAACCCACTTAGTTCCAATGATATAGGAGTTTGGAGGTCTTGAAACCAATTCACATACTTTATTTCTTTCAAATTGATGTAGTTCCTCTTTCATAGCACTTATCTAGTGAGTATATTTGAGAGCTTCATCCACTTTCTTTGGGTCAAATTGAGAAATAAGAGATACATGAGATTTGTTTTTTTGTGACCTTCTTGTAGTGATTCCTTCATGTGGATCTCCTATAATAAATTTGTGAGGATATTCCGGTTCACTTTTCCATTTATTTGGAGTGTTTAAGGGAGGTTCTCTTTCTTCAGTAGTCGACTGATCTGCTTGAAGCAGTTCGAGATCTTCTGTGGGTACTTCAGTTGGTTGAGTCTGTTGAATAGCTGACTCATTTTGATGATCCTTTATTCATTCCTTGGGCGAGGGTTAGTATCGACAAAAACAACATGAATAGATTCTTCAATGCACAAAGTTCTTTTATTGTAAACTCTGTATGCTCTACTTGAAGGAGAGTAACCAAGAAATATACCTTCATCACTCTTAGGATCAAACTTACCCAAATTATCTTTTCCATTGTTGTGGATAAAACATTTGCATCCAAAAGGGTGAAAATCGCTGATATTTCGTTTCTTACCATTCCACAGCTCATAAGGAGTCTTTTTGAGAATTGGTCGAATCAGGCTCCTGTTGATGATGTGGCATGCTGTACTCAGAGCTTCTGCCCAAAAATGATGAGGTAGATAGTTTTCCACAATCAAGGTTCTTGCCATATCCTGTAAAGTTTTATTTTTACGCTGTATTACTCCATTTTGCTGCGGTGATCTTGGTGAAGAGAAGTTGTGAGAGATTCCTTGATCGTTGCAAAAAATTTCAAAAGCTCTGCTTTCAAATTCTCCTCCATGATCACTCCTGATAGTAGAGATGTAGTATCCATTTTCTCGTTGAACCTTCTTACAGAAAACTTCAAAATTCTTTAGAGCATCATCTTTTTGACTTAGAAACATAACCCAGGTAAATCTAGAGAAATCATCTACAATGATAAATGCATATTTCCTACCACCTATGCTAGCAGTTCTAGTAGGACCAAATAAATCCATATGCAATAATTGAAGAGGTTTAGAGGTGGAAACAATGCTTTTAACTTTGAAAGAAGAACGAGTTTGTTTTCCTAGTTGACATGCATCACATATATGATCTTTTGAAAAATATAATTTTGGAAGTCCAATTACAAGATCATGTTTAGAAAGTTTTTAAATAGTATGCATGCTGGCATGACCAAGTTTTCTATGCCAAACCCAGGAATCATCAATCATGTAAGTAAGACAAATTTGATCCCCAAGAGTTTCTAAGTTACTGATAGTATAGACATTTCTGTCCCTGTTACCTGAAAGAATGATTTTACCTGATTCATCTTCTATAAACCAGCTATGTTTCTTAAAACGAACCTCATAGTCGTTGTCACATAGTTGACTAATGCTGAGAAGATTATAGCCAAGTTCATCAACCATGTAGACTTCATCTACATCACATGTTGAGCATAAAGGAACCTTTCCAACACCAATTATATTTCCTTTGGATTTGTCTCCAAAAGTAATTGTTCCTCCATCTAGTTTGGTGACTGATTTGAACAATTATTTGTCACCAGTCATATGTCTGGAACACGCGCTGTCGCGATACCATTTTCCTTTTCGATAATTCTTGCGGTGTTCCTGCAAAATAAAATTACTTGTTTTTAGGTACCCAAGCTTGCTTGGGTCCTGAATGGTTAGAATAATGAGTGTTAGTTTGATTTGAAGATTTAGGTCTCCAAACCCATCTCCGGTTATCTTTGAACCTCCAACGATTTGAGGTATGACCTCTTTTACCACAATAAAAATATGATGGACTGTTAGAGTTACCAGAGCCTCTTTCTGCTCTAATTCTGCTCCTGCATTGGTTAGTACTATGGCCGTTTTTACCACAAAAGGAACATGCAAGAATTTTCTGTTTGTGATGAACAGTCTGATTTGATTTGACTGAGCTGTGACTCGTAGATTTTTGCAATCCATTCAATTGAAGTTGAAGTTCATTTACTTCATCCTGTAGCATATCACGCTCAATCTCACATACTTCTAGTTTCAAGGCCTAGTCTTTCTTTTCTCTCTTGATTCTTCTAAGTTCTTTCACAACTTGTTTTATATCTACAAGAGCAATATCAACAAATTCTTGGAGCTCATAACAATTAGAGAATAAGGGAGTACGTACCTCACTAGTTCCTTCGTCCTCCATGAGACCAAGTTCTCTTGAGTCGTCTTCCTCGTCATTGTTGTCTGCCATTAGTCCAAGTTCTCCTGAATCTTCATTTTCATTCATAGCCATGAAACATATGTTAGCAATTTCCTCATGATCATACTCTTCTTCATCACTCCATGCTCCGAAGAATTTCTTCTTTTGCATGTTTCTGCTGAGTTTCTTTTTTAGTTCATGACAATCAGCTTGAATGTGACCAAACTTTCCACATTCGTAGCACCTTCCATCATTTTTATCAGCTTCATTGGTTATCCTTCCTTTCCTGAAGTTAGGCTTCCCTCTTCTGCTATTCCTGTTTTTCCTCATCATGCTTGTTACAACTTGAGAGAGCATGACAATGTTTTCGTCTTGTTCTCCTCCTTTTTCTTCCTCTTCATTTTCTGGTTCAGCCACAATTGCCTTAAAAGCAACATGTTTCTTCTTCTCTTGAGTTTGTCTATCCAAGTGAGTTTTCTAAAAAGTAATTAGATCACCTTTGAGTTCATCATAGGAAATTTTATCTAGATCTTGACATTCCAAGGCAATAACTTTTGGCTGTCAAATGGTGGGTAAGATACTGAGAATCTTTCTAACTTGTTCACCACTCTTGATAGGTCTACCAAAAGATTTCAGATCTCCTAGAATTTTGCTAAATCTGGAGAACATCTCTTCCACTGATTCTCCATCCTTCATTTCGAATAACTCGTAGTCCCGAATTAGAAGATTTATTCTAGTTTCTTTCACTTTGTTGGTTCCTTCGTAAGTAACCTCTAGTTTGTCCCACATTTCTTTGGCCATTTCACAACTTGATATGTTTTCATACTCTTCTCCACTGATAGCATTGTACAGTAGATGTTTTACTTTGGCATTTACAGTTATGACAACAGCTTGTTCATCAGTGTAATCATCTAAGTCTAGAGGATCAGTTGATACGATGACTTGACCATTTGCATCCTTCTTAAGAGGGATTGGAAGATTTTCCTTTGTAATCACATGCCTAACTTTGATGTCATATGATATTGTGTAAGTTTTCATGCGCACTTTTCAGTGAGAAAAGTGCTGACCATTGAAATAAGGAGGTCGAACCTGAGAGGTTCCTTCTTGAAATAGAGCACCAACAATAGTGTTAGATCCCATGATTTTTTTCTCACAAGTTGTTAAGCAAAGATTGTGAGCCTAGATCTGATACCAATTGAAAGTACAAGGGAGTGGGGGTAGGGGTGAATTGTGATTTATTAAAAATTAGTCGACTAACAATGATTTTAGTTGGCTAAACATAGTGCAGAATGAAAGATACCAGTAATTAAAAAGTAAATAACATACAATAATTTTATACTGGTTCGGTACCATTGTGGTACTTACATCCAGTTTTCCTTGGGTCACAAGGGTTCGCTTTATATCTTGAAAGTATTACAATACAGATGGTTTTGACTCGTTCTCCACCAACGAAAAATGGCAACAGTGAATTCTGAATATTTGACACAACTCTTTTTTGTGTTCTAATTCTTCCTATCTATTGAGACACTGATAAACTAAGGATTACGGTGTTTAGGCTAAGAAGTAGAGAGACTTAGAAGACAATGTGTGTAGTTGCGCAAGCCTTCCATATGATCTTAGCAGTCTTCTTATAGGCGAGAAAAGGGTCGTTGAGTCTTGACCGAAATTAGAGGCACGAGATCATCAAAGGGATTTGACCCAATTGGTGCCTCTTCGAATCCTGCTCTTGGGAGAGCCCAAATTCGATCGTGACTTTCCTTGTCACATGCTTGTATTGAGGAGTTATTCAAGCCTTGATTGAGAGCTTATTTTTGGATACAGAATATTTGCTGGCGAAGGCTTCCTTGATTAGCAATATGAACTCCTTTGATTGAGGTCTAATAAATGTGTTGTACTGAAGTCCCTTTTTCTTGTACATTAATTTAGCAATCATATCTTTGGATAGCATCTCATTCTTTCCTTTTTGCTTGTTTCGAATCCTGTAATCCTGCAAACTAACATAAGATGGAATTGTCATCATTGAAACTTTGAAAGCTTTATTTTCATTTAAGCCCTTTAAGTCCCCAGGTCCGGATGAATTCCCTCATTTCTTTTACCAAAAAAACTGGAATATTGTAAGGCCCTCTATTACAAAGCTTTGTCATGAGATATTTAGGACCCAATCAATTCCCAGCTATATTAATAAAACCTACTTATGCCCCATCCCCAAGTTCCATATTGCTAACAATCTCAAATATTTTAGGCCTATTGGACTTTGCAATACTATTTACAAGATCATTACAAAGATTATTGCCAACCGTATTAAGCCCCTACTAGAAAAAATCATTAGTCCTTACCAAACTAGCTTTCTTAAAGGGCGTAGAGCGAGTGACAATGCTATCATCATCCAAGAAATCATTAGTCATATTCAAAAACTTAAAAGCTCTAGAGGTAAATTCATCCTTAAAATAGACCTTGAAAAATCCTTTGACAGACTTGAATGGTCCGTTGTCTATCGTGCCCTGAAATTCTTCAAATTAACTCCAAACATCACTAGATTAATTATGAGTTTTATATCTACTAGCACCATCGCAGTTCTTGTAAATGGAGCCAAAGCTAACTTCCTTGCTCATACTAGGGGCATCCGACAAGGAGATCCCATATCCCCTTACATCTTTATTCTATTCATGGAACTTCTATCAGTCTATATTAACCACCAAATCGATGTTGGCCTTTGGGACCCCATAAAATTATGCCCCACCGGTCCCCAACTATCACATCTCTTTTTTACAGACGATCTCAAACTTATGTGAAATGCCACTACTGAGTCCGCTAACTCAATTCATCATTGCCTTACCCGCTTTTGCTCTCTCCCTGGACAAAAAATCAATATCTCCAAGTTCAAAATTATCTTCTCCAAAAACTGTAATAATTCTATCATTGAAGCCATTACTTCAAAATTTAATATCAATTCTACTGACACTTTTGGTAAATATATTGGTTTTTCTATATTAAATAAGAGGCCAAAAGCTTCTGACGTCCAATACATTATCGACAACATGCAAAGCAAACTTTCGAGATGGAAAACCAACTTTCTTACCCAATCGGGAAGAATGACCCTTGCTCTAGCAACTTTGAACACTATTCTAAACCACTCCATGCAATATATTCAACTCCCCACAAAAACCCTTAAGAAAATAGACAAAATCCAGCGAGATTTTATATGGGGCTCTATTAATAGCCGTAAAAAACTTCACAACCTTAGCTAGGAAACTATCACCCGTCCTAAAGCTTAAGAAGGTCTTGGTCTTAGACTTGCTTCCCAAAAAAATACAGCTTCTTTAGCCACCCTCTCCTGGAGACTCTATATGAAGCCAAACTCCCTTTGGGCTATCACCCTTATCACAAAATATGGTAAAGCAATTGTTCCCACAAAACTCCTTTATTTGGTAGAATATTCTCCGTGACTAGGACATTTGCTCCCAAGGTTTAGCCTGGGTAGTAGGCAACGACAAAAATATTAATCTCTAGAATTCAAAACCGATTCCTCACTCAAACAGCCTACACTTCATTATCTACGGGCCATTACACCACTCGGATATCAATTCTACAGTTGAGTCTCTACGCCAAGATAATAATTGGAATTGGTCTAACATCTCCTTTGAAATTCCAGAGGAGATTAAAAACAAGATCATGTCCATCCATTTTCCAACTACTCCTAATTGCACGGACACCTATATCTGGGCACTTAACACCAATGGAATATTCACTATTAATTTAGTCTACAAGCTTTTACAACAAGACACTCATATTAGACACTCCTTCCAATGGATATGGAAGCTTCCTATGGAAATGTCTTCACGACAAAATTCCTACTCGTGCCTATCTACACAGACAGGGAATTATTGACAATGCTATTTGTCCAGTGTGTAAAAACGGGAACGAATCAGCCAAACATATCTTTATCGAATGCCCCATTGCCCTTCTTTTTTGGAATTCTATAGGGATAGATTTGAACACCCTCCCCTCCCCCGATGACCACTGGCTTTTAAGTATAAAAATATCAATGCACAAATCCACTTTCCCCAAGTAACCTGGATCCTCTTTTTTCCTTTTGCACTTGACATATTTGGCTAAACAGGAATCGTAATATCTTTGAAAACCGTTCAAACCCAATTCACATCTATACTGTGTTAATGCATGCACAAGAATTCACCCTTATAGCTAATAAAATCACGAGCACGCTGCATCCTCGTTCCATACATATCAAATGGTACCCACCCGCAGCTGGCCGATTTAATTAAGCTCAACATCGATGGCGCTTTCAAAAGCAGTGACACTCAAGGAGGCGTAGGAGGAGCGATAAGAGATGACCAAGGCAACTGGGTAGTTGGGTTTACTAAAGAAACTTATGGTCACATCCATACACACATGCAACTCCTTGCTCTTCACTCAGGCCTTCAGGTGGCTTACCAAATGAGCACACTCCCATTGGAAGTAGAAATTGATTCTATGGAAATCCTACACTTGTTACAAAATGATTATCCGACTTTCACTAACATTCTCTCTGATTGTAGGAACTTGATGAGGAAGTTGGGGAATCCAGCACTCCCCCATAACTTTCGTGAATGCAACAAAGTGACGCACCTTTTGGCTCAACATGGAAGAAAAAACTTAACAATCAACCAACTTCACATCCTATCAGAGGCGGCAAATTTTATTTTTGTTAGACTACAAAGGGACAAACATGGTTATGTAATATCCAAGAAAGTTTCCTCTAGTACTTGTACTATTTTAGCACAATTGGGTAATGCCTGTATTATTAGGAACCTCAGGGACACTAACCCTAGTCCCCATGTAATATCTACCTAGTATTAATAATATTTTTCCTTTTTGCCAAAAAAAATCATATTTTATTAGTCCTTATCCCACCATCAAAGAGATAATGTTTGTTGGATAAAATTGTAGTTAATAATGAGAATTTGAAGTCAAGTAAAAATAGGATTTTTAAAATTTCTCATGAAAGATGAAGTTACAATATTATACAAATCCCCACTTGGACAACTAAATAATGTAATGTGAATTGTTTCTCACACCTTATTTATAATTCTACTAGATCTCAAATTAATCTCCCACCTAAGAACGACACGCAAATATAGTCCTAATCTTTGATTGATGGGTTTACATTTCCGATTATAATAATTTCATATTTTATTATTTCTTATCCCACCAACCAAACCTCCCGTCATATATTTTAACAAACAATGAGGTGATGATCTAGGAAAACACTAGTAATTTGTCACGACCCAAAATTTCACCACATGCGTCGTGATGGCACATAATCTCTAAGACTAGGTAAGCCGTTTTCAATTGCATTTTGAAGTCATTTCTTTTTTGAAATTAAGTAATAAAAACTAACAGCGGAATAAATATGAATATACAACCTTCCAAGACTGGTAGTACCGAGTCACGAACTCTAACTGGATACATGGAATGATAACGAGGGCCGAATATACAATACCGTTTGATTACAAATTAACAGTACAATGAAATGAAAAGACTCCAACGGACTGCGACGACCAAGCAGCTCTACCTTGAATCCTTAAGATCCAGCTTTAACTCTGCTCAAGTCCGATATCTCCAATACCTGGCTCCGTACAAAAATGTGCAAAAGCGTAGTATGAGTACACCACGGTCGGTACCCAGTAAGTATCAAGACTAACCTCAGTGGAGTAGAGACGAGGTACAATCAAGACACTCACTAGTCTAATAACCTGTGCAATATATATCATACAAAATAATAGGAAATAAATAACAATAAGGGCAGGATAAAACAACCAGTGATATGCACAACAGACAACAAGAGTACCACTAATATCACTCAATAATTAATAAATACAACTACACCCAATTAAATCAAGTCCTTCAAATAACTGTCTTTCACATATACTTCTTCCAGATACCTCTCTTTCAAATATAATTTTTCTCAAATAATTATTTTTCAAATATAATTCTTTCAATAAATCTTTTCAAATATTTTTTTCTCAAATAAATATATTTCAAATACAATTCTTTCATATAATTTTTTTTGAATAAAAATCCTTCCAAATAAATATTTTGAATATAATTTTTTCAATTAAAAAGTCACCATGTTACACCTCATTTCATAATCATAAAAATACGGGTCTCAGCCCATTTTCATATTTCCACGGCACCTCGTGCCAATAGTTTAATCATCATATTTCCCCGACACCTCGTGCTCTCATTTTATATCACAACTGCACGGACAATTCACGTGCCAATTATCATTTCATCACAGCACCTCGTGCCCACATTTCATATCACAACTACACGGACAATTCACGTGCCGAATATCCTCATTATTTACTCACGGCATCTCGTGCCCACATTTTATTTTATAATCTGCCTGGCAATACCCACAGACTCTCAATTTCAACATAAATCAGATTGCTATCAATTTACCAACACTAAGATAAATGGCACAAAGTATAAAAATAAACACAAAAAAATTCCAACATCACATGAAAATCATCAACACCACAACCCCACATCATCACATATCGTCCCTGACAATAGCCACCCATATCGCTCCTATTGCCGCCCTTATCGCTTCTATAGCCACCCTCATCGCTCCGCCCAGACAATATCAATAACCACCCTTATCGCTCATATTGCTACCCTTATCACTCCTATAGCCACCCTTATCGCTCCGCCTAGACAATATTCCAACAAACACAACAACAGTGAAATGCCACCTTTATACCCACATAATATCAACAGTGAAATGCCACCCCTATATCCTCAAAATAACAACAGTGAAATGCCACCCTTATATCCTCAAAATAACAACTCACACAACACAATAATTTATACGGGAAATTATCACGACAATATAACAAAATCAATTCATATCACAATTTACCCAATGGCCATAACCAAATTTCAAATATACAACCAAATCAATAAATTTCACAACAAATAGCCGAATGCTCCACGAAATATGTATAACACCACAAAAATAATCAACAGAGATAGAAATTATTCAGCATAAATCAAAGCCTTCATTAATCCAAATTTAGATAATTATATTAACGCTTCTTCTTAAACTTGCTTAATTAATTATTTGCATAGGTAAAATTCAAAATTAAATTAAATTCCCAGAATTATCAAACAAACAAACTCACGGAATTACATAAATATTAAAATAACAATCACATCAAATTGTTAAATAAAAACAAGTTCAACCAACAAGGATTTAGGCATGGCAAATAGATGATTAAATAAATGACAACAATTATCCAATTTAAACCCAATATATTTTGCACATACAAGCCCGAGTACGTACTTGTCACCTCGCGTACACAACTTTTCACATTTCACAAACGTCACATAAGACTCGATGCCTAAGGGGCAATTCCCCTCACTCGAGGTTAGGCAAGACACTTACCTTTTTGAAGTAAGGCCGATATTCCAAAATAACCTTCTTGCTTGAATTGACCTCCGAACAGCTCAAATCTATCCAAATTTATTGTACAACATTATTAAAATTCATCGGAAGCAATTCCGTATAATAATACGTCGACTTAAAAATTTATTCCAAAAAGTCAACAAAAGTAAACGCGGGACTCGCCTCTCGGAAACAGACATAATTTCATAAAATTCGAACACCCATTCCGATACGAGTTCAACCATACCAATTTTATCGAATTTCAACAACAAATCGGCCTCCAAATCTTAAATTTAAACTAAGATGGTTTTCTAAATTTTTCAATCCAATTCACTAATTTAGTGATAAAAAAAATAATAGATTCATGTAATTTAACCAAAATCAAGTTAGGAATTTTTACCCCAATATTTTCCTTGAAAAACTTTCGAAAAATCGCCTTACCCGAGCTTCCTTGGTCAAAAAATGGAAGAATGACACGAATTTAGACTTTATTCTGCTGCCCAAGGGTTTGTTCTTCACATTCACGAGACTCCCCTCGCGTTCGCGTTGAACAAATTCTTCAAAAGTCATTTTCAAACTCTTCTAAGACAACGTCTAGTATAATGGTCATAACGTTTTGTACAAAACTCCATATGATGAATAGTTTGACTTTCTGAACACTAAACTCCAAGAGCTATAACTATCATTTGTTACTCATCTCCCAATTCCTTATAGATTACGAGATATAAGCTTCCAAAGTCAGCCTTATACAATAGAGATTTTCAAACTTTTCCCGGACAGCCTATAGTTTATCCACCATAACCTTTTGTACACAATTCTAAATGCCAAATGGTTTACCTTTCTGAAAACTAGACACAGAGGGCTACAACTTTCAGTTTTGGATTATCTCCAAATTTCCTTATAGATTGTGAGATATGAGCCTCTAAATTCAAACGACGAACAACAAAATTTCCTTCTTCGCGAATGCGAGAACCTCTTCGCGAACGCGAAGAATAAAGTCCCAACAGCAAAATCCTTCTTCGTGAATGCGAGAGGCTCCTCGCGAACGTGAAGAACAATACCAGAACCAGCAACCAGCAGCATCAAAATACCCAAACTTAGTCCGGAATCACCCCGAATTAAACCCGAGGCCCCCGGGACCCTATCCAATCGTACCAACCAGTCCCAATACATAACATGAACCTGCTCGAGGCCTCAAATCACAACAAAAAATATCAAAGCCACGAATCATACCCCAATTCAAGCCTAATAATCTTTAAAATTTCAAATTCTATATCTTGTGCCGAAACATATCAAATCAATCTGGAATGACTTTAAATTTTGCACACAAGTCATAATTGACCTAACGAAGCTATTCCAATTTCCAGAATCGGATTTCGTCCCCGATATCAAAAAGTCAACCCCCCGGTCAAACTTCCCAAAAATGCATCTTTCGCCATTTCAAGCCAAATTCCTCTACAGACCTCCAAATAATTTTTCGGACACGCTCCTAAGTCCATAA
>AWOL01S0010665.1:49406-80339 GCA_000715115.1 Nicotiana otophora | reverse complement strand
AATCATCTGGTAACTGAATTCAACCATGCACGTAAGTCAATACACATAATAAGAAGCTGCTCAGGGCCTTATGCCGCCAGACAGGGCTTAAATTCTTAAAATGACAAGTTGGGTCGTTACACAATGGCCTCTTCAGCACTAATTCAGCCTACACTCTTCTTGCCAACAGTGTCTCCTCGAAGGGGACAAATATTAGCAACAAATACTTGTGGATCTAGAAACTGAAGGTCCCCCAATAAGATCAAATTCTTCATATGGCTTCTCTACCATGAAAGGCTCCCAACCGAGGCTTTCCTCCACCATATTGGGGTCCAATGTGATCCAATGTGTTGCTTCTGCAATCAGGCACTTGAGACCTCTGCCCACATCTTCTTTGAGTGTCCAAACGCAAAATCTTTCTGGAAAAAATCTAACCTCAAAGTGTACCAGTGCAGCACAAATTCAAAACCCCACCTTCAATAGCAGGGACTGGCTTGCCACATGGGCTACTCTCAAAAGAAAGCCTTTCAATAACATCCTCACTTGGGAAGATTTATTCCCCTTTAGCTTCTGGCAGATCTGGATTACTAGGAATAATAACCCCTTCAACAAGAAGAAAGATATGGTCCCTGCTACCATTGTTTTGGCAAAGGCTATTGAGTATATCACTATCTCAGTAAACAAAACACCCACAAAATAGAAAACCATCTGGGTCAAATGGATACCCCCATCAAGAGATCAGTTTAAGCTCAACACTGATGGGGCTGCTATTGGGAATCCCAAACAGAAACTCCAGCGAAAACTGGGTCCTGGGTTTCCTGGGAAGCCTGAAACACACCACTAATACACAAGCAGAACTTCTTGCTGTTTTGAGAGGATTACAGATTGCTAAACAAAGAGGGCTCACACCACTGGAAATGAACATAGATTCTACCGAGGTAATAAGAATGTTTAACTGAGGAAACTTTGTATTTGACTCAATTATTTTTGAATGCAGGTCAATCATCCTAAGACTAGGAGACGTGGTGATGAAGCACAGCTATATGGAGACGAACAAAGTAGCTGACCTGATGGCAAAGGAGGGTGCAAAGAAGGAACTTTTTGATAGCTTTAGTTTAACGATAGTTCCTCCGGTGTTTGCAAATCATGCTTTTTGGGCAGACATCGCATGAACTATTTTCTCTAGACAAATTTTGGACTGTAATATTATTACTTTTGATCATAGCACAGGGGAATCATCATATCCCATTGAAAACAATGCTACTGCTTTACCTTATATATATATATATATATATATATAAAATAGCACAGTTTAAAAAAAATAGAATTTGAAACTACTTTTTTTTTTTCAAAGAGATAATGTTTGTTGGATAAAATTATAACTAATAATGAGGATTTGAAGTCAAGTGAAAATATGATTTTTAAAATTTGTCAAGAAAGGTGAAGTTTCGATATTACACAAATTCCCACTTGGACAACTAAATAACGTAATGTGAATCATTTCGGCACCTTATTTGTACTTCTACTAGATCAAAAATTAATCTCCCACCTAAGAGTGGCATTGAAATGTAGTCCTAATCTTTGATTGCTGGGTTTACATTTTCGATTATAATAATTCCATATTTTATTATTCATTATCTCACCAACCAAACCTCCCCACAAAACTTTTAACAAACAATGAGGTTTTGAAGTCAACTAATAATAGAATTTGAAACTAAAATATATTTTTTTCGAAGAGATAATGTTTGTTGGATAAAATTGTAACAAATAATGAGGATTTGAAGTCAAGTAAAAATAGAATTTTTAAAAAATTTGTCATGAAAGGTGAAGTTTCGATATTATACAAATTCCCACCTGGACAACTAAATAACGTAATGTGAATTGTTTCGACACCTTATTTGTACTTCTACTAGATCTCAAATTAATATCCCACCTAAGAACGACACTGAAATGTAGTACTAATCCAACATTAACTTAAAAGAACATTCATATTCACATGAAGCTTAAATCCAAAGTTGTTCCGAACCAAATTTCAATCTTACGGACTCGGGGTATGTTATATATATATATATATATATATATATATATATATATACTAGTGTTGTTACATATTTTCTTTCTCATAAATACCCCTAATATCATATCAGCAACATATGAACAAATGGGGGTTTTCCATCCTTCCAAAATTTCACTCGCCCATTTCTCTTCTTTTTCCTTTCCATCCAGCACCAGAATTTCTTCAGAAAGAGAATATCAAATCTTGTCTTTCCTTATAATGCAATCTCAATTTTTAACTCCTTTACAGGAAACTCCATTAACATTAATCCAAAAACTAAAGTGTATCGTTTTTTACTTCCCCCTCGGAAGAAGCTCCAAACATTAAACTCAAACAACCCCCTCTGTTAAGTATGTAAACCAGCAATCAAAAGCTTAAACAAAACTAACCAATTTCATTATTATAATCGCAATTTCATTTTGCAATGTGGTTTCTTTACCAAAGATATTCCTCCATAAAGAGATTAAGGAATTGCAGGGAATGAAAATAGAAAATTTATCTCTAATCTTTTCATTCTACGAATGGATACTGAAATTTCCATCTCCAAACGAAAAGATTGGGCAAAAGGAATTTCCAAAAGAAAGGTAGGTGCAAATTTTACACCCTTATATAGGGTAAAATCTGTTCACATTAAATGCTCACATAATAGAGCGACACGTGGAGCCGAA
Source organism: Nicotiana otophora (assembly GCA_000715115.1). NCBI lineage: Eukaryota > Viridiplantae > Streptophyta > Magnoliopsida > Solanales > Solanaceae > Nicotiana > Nicotiana otophora. The sequence continues at coordinate 77,636 of AWOL01S0010665.1, read as the reverse complement.
AACAGATGGAAAGCGAGGCAGTTGGAAATCAAGTCGGGGAGCAGTAATCTAGGTTGTCCCCGAAGGGAATGTTGCTCATAAAGACAAATAAATGTCTGTCACCCGGTAGCATTCAATTGAGAATATTCTGCAGTATCAAATACATAGACCGTTATAGAGAGTATGACATTCATAGCCTGCTGTTACACATTATTTAATGGCCCACATAATTGTCATTTAAGATGGCTTGATCCTAGGACCTTGTTCCCTAGGTGCAACTATAAATAGCGAGTTTAACAGCCATTAAAGGGGGATAAATTTTCTGACAAACTCATGCTATATATTATTCAAAATCTTAATAATTTTTTTTTTTGCTTATTAATATTGCTATTACTTCCTTCGAAAGCTCTGTTCCCGAAACCAAGTTATATGTTGTCTTATCTCGATTTCAGCACTAAGTCTTGTATTTTTATTTAATTTATTTATCATCTTGGGATCAAATCGATTCGCTTGTCTATAAACCACATATAAATTCAACTGTACCATTTTACGGGTAAACTGTTTGGCACCTACCGTGGGGCTTATACAATTGCGTAATTGATTTAATCTTTGCATCTATCACTAACTAGTTTAAATTCTTTGTCTTTTAGCAAAAAATCATAAAAAGTGGCAGATAACGATGTCAACATCGCACACAACATTGTATCCCAAGGAAATCAGACTCAACACGAAAATTCGATCAGTGATACCCACAACGAGCGGGACGAGGCCACGCCGGTCTATGGCGGGCAATATCCACGACATGTTCGGCAAGAAACTCCTGATAATGCTGAAGACGAGCGCGTCGCAGAGACAGTAAGAATCCTGAGGGAACAACAACAAGTTATTATGGGTCATCTCTCGCGGTAGGATCAGGTCATGATAGAGTTGAGGAAGACATTGTCGGGTGCTTCCAACAACGCGAATGGACGAGATCCAGTTCCTCCTAACGCTCCCACAAATCAAACAACACAGAGAGCTGATAACAATACCCCCATGGGTAAGGTCTGCTTTGACAAGGCCGGGGGAAACCGCAGCAGACCCGGTAATAACAATAAGAATGATCCCTTTAAAATCGAACTCATGCGGTTTATGAGGGAAATAAACTCCTGAATAGACCAAATCCTGGGTGCACCGCCAATATTGAAAGGACTGGATTCAAAGAAATAGCAGTTCAACTTGCTAGATGTGCCAAAATATGATGGGACTTCGGATCCTCAGGAGCACATTGATAAGTGGAAATTTTGACTACTTATTAGCGCCTTTTAGCTTTCGTTTTAGTCCAAAAGCGGTTAATTATGTTCCCGAGGTCCAATTATGAAACCCTTGAAAAAAAGAGAAAGTTGATGAAATGTGCTTAATTGCAGGAATATTGGAAGATGAGCTCCCAAGATGAAATCCAACTCAAGAAGGAGTAATCTGAACTCAAGGACAAAAACAGGCACAAAAGCTGAGAACTGCGGACCACAAAATATCATCTGCAGACGCAGGTTATGAAGAAATCCCCATCAGAGAAATGTACAAAGTGTGGTCCGCACATAAATTGTGCGGCCGCAGAAGCTGGGTTAGAGAAAATGTTCAAGGAACCTGCGTCTCAAAGTGTGGACCACACAATTATTGGGCGACCGCAGAAGAAGAGCCACGCGGTCGCACTCACATTTGTGCGGACCACAGAAGAGCAAGGTGCGGCCGCACTTAGAATTGTGCGGACCGCAGAAAGAAAGCAGTGCGTCCGCAGATCAAAATTATGCGACCGCAGATTTACACTTCCGTCAAGCTGAAGAAAAGTGCGGACCGCGCATGGAATTGTGCGGCCGCATAACCTCCCAAAGGGCATTTTTGTCCGAAAATTCCAGCTTTATATTAATAGAAGAGTTTCAGTTTTTTAGGTTAACTTTTGACATCAGCTACTACATTGGATGGTTTCTTTTACTCTTTTTAGTAGTTTTTGCTATTTTAAATTATTTGAACATAGATTTTTTCATCTTAATTATTAATATGGGTTTAATTATCATTTATTCTCCTATTTCTTCTAGTGTAAGTATGAGTAGATAATTTTTTACTAGGGTTGTGATCCAACCTTAGTGTGTAAACTTAATGAGTGTTTGATTTATTGCTTGTTTATGGTTGGGTATTTATTATCTAGCCTTGTTCTTATTTTTATTTGAAGAATTAATGGTTACAAATATTAATTCATGCCTATTTGACTTGGTCTCTACTTGATAAAGAGAGACTTAGTCCAGGAAAACTTGGCTAGCAAGAAATTGGGCCAATCGAGAGATTTATAAGACCAATTAAAGGGTTGAACCTAGAGATAGTAAAACCCGACTTGAGCTTTTATTCAACCGTTTTGTTCAATACCCATTTGAACTTGAGAAGGCCAAATTGGAAAAAATCACTCTCTGACCGAGAGGTATTGAGTGGGTAACCGAGTGTTGATAGCTATAATACACCCCGACCAATAGAACAAGCTTTAAAGTTAACAACCCATTAGGCAAATACATAGGTGAAGGTCATAGCCCTATACCTTTTATATCATTTGAAAAACAACAAAAATAATTTCCTAGTTTAATTCTTTGAATCGCAATCGTAGTTTAATTTAGATTTTAAAACAAAACCAAATATTGTGGAAGTGAAAATTTAGATATACAAACTCACGCGCTAAGATATATATTACTAACACCCTATTCATATAGCTCCATGCGGAATTCGACCCTGACTCTTGTTGGGTATTACTATTGCATCGACCATTTTCATAACCTCAAAGAGAGGAGTAAAATTGGACGAGATCAATTTTTGGCGTCATTGCCGGGGAGCTAAAAAATGGTGTTAGATATATATATTTAGGTGTGTTTTTAGGATATCTTCTTTTTCTTCCTTGTTACTAACGTGTGAGTATTGTAGGAGCAATCATGGCAAACAACGAGTTCGGAAACATAGCCGTGGGGGATGTGGATGTTGAGGATGATCAAATGGATGAGGTTCCTCTTGAAACTCAAGCCAACAGACAAGGCCGACCGCCTCAAGACAATTTACTCGCTCCACCCCCACCTCCACCATAAGCGGATCCACACCGGGTGTTGCCGAATGAAGGGCATGCAAGTTCTATAATCCATCCCCGTATTAGGGCGGGCAACTTCGAAATAACCAACGTGATACTCACTTTGCTCGAGTAACAAGGGTTCTTCACCATTGCACCGGGTCAAAATGCATATAAACACTTGAAGGGATTTGTAGATACGTGTTGGGGGAGCAAACAAACAAATATCTCCGAGGATTCTTTAAGGCTAAGGCTTGTTCCCTTCTCTCTACAGGGAAAAGCTTTAGATTAGTTGGAACATTTGTCAAATCAAATTATTCCATTCATACTTGGGATGAACTAGCGGAGAAATTTATTTCAAAGTACTTCTCTCCCGGGCACATGGCTATTCTTCGGGATGAAATTCTAGCATTTAAGCAAGAGCCCAATGAACCACTGCACGAGATATGGGAAAGGTATAAAACAATGGTGAAAGAGTGCCCCAACAATGATATGACGGAGAACATGATTCAACAAACTTTCTATCAGGGAATCAATACCACCAACCAATGTGTAGTGAACCAACTTGCCGGTGGGAACTTCATGACTACGCCCTATGCGAAGGCATGTGGTATTTTGGATGAGATTGCGGATACTTCATCGACGTGGCAATCTAGAGCCAATGTTCCACAAGGTGATCCAAATATGATTCTTCTTCATAAAGAGTTACATGACCATGGGCAAGCCATAGCCGAGTTGACAACCACCATGAACCAATTGGCAAAGGCTCAACTTCAACAAGTACAAAACCCGAGGCAAGTCAATGCTTTGGAGGGAGTCCATATGATGATAAACAAGAGAAAAACAAGAAGTCCACAAGTGCAACAAAGAGTGGACAATTATTTGCAAGATGATAGTGGATTTGATCTAGGTGATTCTTATAATGATCAAGAAGAAGAGGTCCAATATGTGAACAACTTTCAAGGGCAAATAAACAACTTCCAAGGCCCTAGTCAACAACAATGGAGACCTTCAAATAATCAAGGTAATTGAAATAGTGGAAACAATCAAGGCAATTGGAATAACAACAATCAAGGTAATTGGAGTGGAAGCAATAACCAAGGGAATTGGAAAAACAATAATAACCAAGAAAATTGGGGATGCAATAACCAAGGCGGGTGTAATAACAACCAAGGAAATCGGGGGTTGGGTTTTTAAAGGCCCCGATGTATCAACAACCGAGCAAGCCACCTCCTTATCCTTCCCATGGTGCTAGTTCGTCCAACAATGAAATGGGCCGTATTGAGAACATGTTAAAACAAATGATGGATAAGAATGTCGATTCTGATGCCTAACTTGCTTCTCACAATACATCGATCCCCAATCTAGAAGTGCAAATGGGTCAAAATCTCTCAAGCTTTAAATTCTCGTCCTAAGGGGGGACTATCAAGTGATAAGGTGGTGAACCCAAAGGGTGGGAAAACTATGGGGCATGCTATGGCCGTTACTACAAGAAGTGGAAGAGGTGGGAATGCACCTACCTCAAGTCAAAGGCAACTTGTGGATGATGAGCAACTGGTAAAGGAAGAGGAGATCCCAAACAATGTTGTGCACACAAATGATGAAGTGTGGATTGATATTGATGACATGGTGGAAGAGACTCAAGAGGATGTGAACCCGTCTAGGGATCATGTGATTGACATACTGGAACTGGTAGTGCAAAATGCTAAGGCGCCATTGCCTAAGCCATCTCCTCTTTATCCTCAAAGGCTTGCCAAGAAAAATGGCGAGAATCAATTCAAAAAGTTCATTCATATGATGAAAAGTCTCTCGATAAATGTGTCATTAGTTGAAGCCTTGGAGTAAATGCCCGGATATGCAAAGTTTATGAAGGACTTAGTGACAAAGAAGCGGTTGATGAATTTTGAAACTATCAAAGTCACTCACCATGTGAGTGCAATTATGCATTCGATGGCTCCTAAGTTAGAAGATCTCGATGCTTTCACAATCCCTTGTACTATTGGAAGCGCCGAGTTTGCAAAAGCTCTTTGTGATCTTGGGGCGAGTATCAATTTGATGCCCTATTTGGTTTTCAAGACATTGGGATTTGGGCAACCAAGACCCACATCTATGATATTACAATGGCCGATCGTACAATGAAGAGACCGTTGGGGGTGATTGAGGATGTATTTGTTTGAGTTGACAAGTTCATTCTCCTAGCGGATTTTGTTATTCTTGATTGTGAAGTGGACTATAAGGTCCCGATTATTCATGGTAGACCTTTCCTTACTATGGGAAAGACTCTTGTTTATGTGGAAGCCAGAGAACGCACTTTTTGAGTGGGTGATTAAAAGGTAGTGTTCCACATGTGCAAATCTATGAGGAAACCGAATGGCAATGAAGTGTGTTCGTTCGTGGACTTGGTGATCGATGTGATTATTTATGATACAAGTGCCACGATTAATGTGGGTGACATGTTGGAGGCCGTCTTGCTAAATTTTGTTGATGACGAGATCGATGGCTTCATGGAATGTGTTAATTCTTTGCAAAGAATGGGGTCGTACAACTATGCACCCCTGAAATGTTTCTTAGATCTTAAGAATGGGAAAACTCCTCCTAGAAAGCCTTCAATTGAAGAGCCTCCTATCTTGGAGTTGAAGCCATTGCCTCCATATTTTAGGTATGAATTCCTTGGCCCTTGTTCTACTTTATCGGTTATTCTTTCCTCTTGTTTGACTAATGTGCAGGTTGATTCTACATTGGAAGTGCTCCACAAGAGGAAGAAAGATATTGGGTGGACTTTGGCGGATATTCGGGGAATAATCCCCGTGTTTTGCATGCATAAGATTAACTTGGAGGAAGATGCAAAACCCTCCATTGAACATCAAAGGAGACTCAATGAAGCCATGGTCAAAAAGGAGATCATAAAGTGGTTAGATGTCGGGGTTGTCTACCCTATTTCTGATAGTTCATGGACTTCTTCGGTGCAATGTGTTCCGAAGAAGAAGGGCATAATTGTGGTCACCAATGATAAGAATGATTTAATTCCCAAAAGAACGGTGACCAGGTGGAGAGTGTGTATGGACTATCAGAAGCTAAACAAAGTCACAAGGAAAGACCATTTTTCACTCCCCTTTATTGACCAAATATTTGATAGGTTGGCCGGCCATGCTTACTATTGCTTTCTAGATGGATATTCGGGCTATAACAAAATCCTTGTTGCCCAGGAAAATCAAGAGAAAACAACTTTCACTTGTCCCTATGGCACTTTTGCTTTCAAGATGATGCCATTTGGCTTATGCAATGCACCGACAACTTTTCAATGGTGTATGATGGCGATCTTTACGGTTATGGTAGAGGACTACCTTGAATTCTTCATGGATGACTTTTCGGTAGTCACAGATTCCTTTGATGATTGCTTGGCAAATTTGGATAAAGTATTGGCAAGGTGTGAAAAAATGAACTTGGTGTTGAATTGGGAGAAATGTCATTTCATGGTCAAGGAGGGCATTGTACTTGGCCACAAAATTTCAAAGAAGGGCATTGAGGTCGACAAGGCTAAGATAGAGGTGATTTCTAAACTTTCACCTCCAACATCAGTGAAAGGTGTGAGAAGTTTCTTGGGTCACTCGGGGTTCTGCCGGCGCTTCATAAAGGATTTTTCCAAAGTGGTAAACCCCTTGTGCAATCTTTTAGATAAAGATGCTAAGTTTCACTTCAATGATGATTGCATGAGAGTCTTTGAATTGCTAAAGTTCAAGTTGACAACAACTCCCATTATCACCGCTCCTAGTTGGAGTATTCCTTTTGATCTCATGTGTGATGCAAGTGATGTAGCGGTTGGAGCAGTTTTGGGGCAACGTATCAACAAACGTTTTTCATCTGGTCTACTATGCTAGTAAGACCATGGATGATGCCCAAGTAAATTACACCGTTACTAAAAAAGAGCTCCTTGCCATTGTGTTTGCTATTGAGAAGTCCCGCTCGTACTTGTTGGGTGCAAAGGTTATTGTTCATATGGATCATACGACACTTTGGTATCTTATGACCAAGAAAGCTTCAAAAGCTAGGTTGATGAGATGGGTGCTATTGTTGCAAGAGTTTGATATTGATATTCAAGATCGGAAAGGAAGTGAAAATTAAGTGGCGGACCACTTGTCTCGATTGGAGGAGGAGGGGAGGCCGCACGATGGCTTTGAAATCAATGACTCCTTCCCAGATGATCAACTCTTGGCCATTTCAATGATGGAGGTGCCATGGTTCGCCGATCTAGCAAACTTCCTTGTGTGTGGAATCATCCGGGATGAGTTCTCTTCAAATTAAAGGAAGAAGCTCAAATGGGATTGTCAAGATTATTATTGGGATGGGCCTTACCTCTTCCGAATTTGCACGGATGGGATAACTAGAAGATGTGTACCGGATGAAGAGCAAAATATGGTTACCATGGCGTAGCAAGAACAACTGCTAAAGTGCTAAGTTGTGGCTTCTATTAGCCCACTCTCTACAAAGATGCAAGTGATATGGTGAAAAGATGTGATGAATGCCAACGGGCCGGTGGAATCTAGAATAAGAATGAAATACCTCTCACTACCATTTTGAAGATCGATATCTTTGATGTATGGGGTATTGACTTCATGGGTCCTTTTGTGAGTTCTTGTGGAAACACCTACATCTTAGTCGTGGTTGATTATGTGTCTAAATGGGTTGAGGTCGTTGCTCTACCTAACAATGAAGCGAGAAGTGTGGTGGCATTCTTGAAGAAGAATATTTTCACAAGATTTGGTACTCCGCGGTCTATCATAAGCGATGGGGGGTTGCATTTTTGCAACAAGGCTTTTGATACTTTTCTTAGCAAGTATGGTGTCACTCATAAAGTTACAAATCCGTATCATCCTCAAGCTAGAAATCAAGTGGAAGTATCCAACCGGGAGATAAAGAGTATCTTGTCCAAAACAGTGAATGTTAATCAGACGGATTGGTCGAACAAGCTTGATGATGCATTATGGGCTTATCAGACTACTTTCAAAACTTCTATCGGGATGTCTCCATACCGGTTGGTATTTGGAAAAGCTTGTCATCTTCCAGTGGAACTTGAGCCCAACTCCATGTAGGATTTAAAGAAGTTGAATCTTGATTGGGATGCAACCGCTAACTTACGGGTTGAACATTTGAATGAATTGGATGAATTCTGGTACCATGCATATGCAGGTTCATCCTTGTACAAAGAGAGAATGAAGCACCTTCATGACAAATATCCAAAATAAGGAGTTCAAGGTGGGCTATCTTGTTTTGTTGTTCAACTCACGATTGAAGATGTTTTTCGGAAAGCTGAAATCCAAATGGAGTGGTCTCTTTGAAATTGTGGGTGTGACACCTTTTGGTGCATTGGACTTGAAGAACAAAAATGATGAGGTATTCCGAGTTAATGATGACCGGGTGAAGCATTATTTGGGACAAGTTAATGATGACCACGTGATGACAGTTATTCATTTGAAGTGATGGTAATATGCGCCGTGCCGCGATGTTAAATCAGGCACTTCATGGGAGGCAACCCATGTTTTCTTTTTCTTTTCTTCTTTTGTAGATAGGTGTTATTTTGTGTTAATTGTATATGAAGTGTGTTGCAGTAATAAGTGTGTTTTACAGGAACTGTGCTCAAAAAAATTGGCTAAGTGTGGAGAAAGTGCGGATTGCACAATTTTAAATGCTACAGCAGAAGGCAACTGCGGCCGCAGAATTCTTGTGCGGACCGCACAAATTGAGATGGGAAATTGCAAACTCTCTGAAGTTTGGTATGTCAGAGAATTGGCCATTTTGCAGCCACACATCGAATTATGCAGTCCGCAGCCAAAATCTGCGGTCACACCACAAATTGTGCGGACCACAGATCAACAAGGCTATTGAGCCTTCAGGTAACAGAGTGCGGACCGTAGAAGGAATTTTGCGGCCGCACTCTTCCTTTGATTCCCCAAGGCCGCGTCTAAGTTTAAATAGTAACCTTGGGCTATTGTACAAGTTTTCCCCTCTCTGAGCACTCTAAATTCTAAAAGTTGGAAATAATCTGTTCAATCATCTGTCACACTCCATACACATTTGTGATCACTTAGTTGCACTCCTTCATATCTGGTATGTTTAATTACTCAAAGAATTTATCACTTTTTAGTTAAATTTATAATTTGTTAGATAGTTTTAGGCCATTTGTCAATTGATTTCAATTTTACTACCACGTGGGGGTTAATCTGTGTTGGGTCAGTTGCTAAATGCTTTATGGGGATTGGGTAACTTGATTTGCATGCGTAATTGTTAATACCATGTTGACACTGTGAAAAAACCTGAAAACCCTAGAGGTCTAATCGAGTTGATTTTGAAATCTGCGACCGCACAAGCAATTATGCAGTCCGCAGAGTTGAGATCTAGGGTCCTTGGTCAAGTAAGATTCTGCGGCCTCACTTGAAATTGTGCAGACCGTTGCAATTCCACCGCGACTGCAGAAAAGTATGTGAGGTCACAGATTAGGCCAATCTCTGTCATTAGAGAGTTGGCACTTTTGGCAATTCTAATGTGCGACTGCAATGAGAAAAGTGCGGACCGCACTTTAATTTTGTGGTCGCACTCCAAATTGTGCGGACCGCAGTTCTATCTCTGCGGCTGCACTTCCAAATTATGCGTTCCGCATAACCTAGTCTGCGGCCGCACTTGCAATTGTGCGGACTGCACTTCCCTACCCTGCACTCATGTGCTACAATGTGATATAATGTTTGTGTTCAACTGAATTACAACTCACTTCTGCTGTTGGTCAGATCTCGAGGTCGTGGTGACACTTCAAAGGGGAGGGGTAAGCTTTCTAGAGGCAGAGGCAAAAGCAATTTACCCCTCACCCTCCAAAGGGTAATCAACAAGAAAGCTACAATAGGTCGAGGACGACAGCCTGAGCCCTCCGAATCTAGTTCATATGCCCCATCTTGGGAAGCATCGGAGGGAGACTCAGTGCAAGAGCAGCCTGCTATTCAATCACAGTCGAAACAGCCACAGGGAAGGTACCAACTTAGAGACGAACCTTCCTCCTTACATAGCACTTCCGAGGGTTTGGAGAGTGCAAGTCAGGATTCAGAGCCCTCCGCTACACCTGTCTCTGAGGCATCCATCATGGGGGGTCTCATTTTTGCAACAAGGCTTTGGACACCTTGCTTAGAAAGTATGGTGTCACTCATAAAGTTACGACTGCCTATCATCCTCAAGCTAGCGGTCAAGTGAAAGTCTCCAACCGTGAGATAAAGAGTATCTTTTCCAAAACAGTGAGTGCTAACCGGACGGATTGGTCAAAGACTTGACGATGCACTATGGGCTTATCGGACTGCTTTCAAAACTCATATCGGGATGTATCCATACCAGTTGGTGTTTGTAAAAACTTGTCATCTTCTGGTGGAACTCTAGCACAAAGCCAAGTGGGCTTTAAAGAAGTTAAATCTTGATTAGGATGAAGCCGCTAACTTGTGGGTTGCACAATTTAATGAATTAGATGAGTTCTGGTACCATGCATATGCAAGTTCGTCCTTGTACAAATAGAAAATGAAGTACCTTCATGAAAAATACATCTGAAACAAGGAGTTCAAGGTGGGCGATCTTGTTTTGTTGTTCAACTCACGATTGAAGATGTTTCCTGGAAAGCTAAACTCCAAATGGAGTGGTCCCTTTGAAATTGTGGGTGTGACACCTTTTGGTGCATTGAACTTGAAGAACAAAAATGATGAGGTATTCCGAGTCAATGGTCATCAGGTGAAGAATTATTTGGGACAAGCTGATGATGGCCACGTGGTGGCAGTGATTCATTTGAAGTGATGGTAATCTGCATCGTGTCGCGACGTTAAATCAGGCACTTCTTGGAAGGCAACCTATGTTTATTTTCTTTTTCTCTTATTCTTTTATAGATAGGTGCTATTTTGTGCTAACAATATTTGAAGTGTGTTGCAGAACTAAGTGTGCTTTAAAGGAACTATGCTCAGAAAAAATTAGCTAAGTATGGAAAAAGTGCGGACAGCACAATTTTGAATGCTACAGCAGAAGGCAACTACAGCCACACAAATCTTGTGTGGACCGCACAAATTGAGATGTAAAATGCAAACTCTTTGTAGTTTGTTTGTCAGAGAAACAACCAAAGTGTGGCCGCACAACGAAATCTGCGGTTCGCACCAAATTCTGCGGCCGCACAGCTAAATCTGCGGACCGCAAATGATCAAAGGAAATTGAACTACCAGGTATCAGAGTGCGGACCGCAAAATTACTTGTCCCTTAAATTTGGCCCTTCAGTATAAATAGTACTTGTGGGGCTACTGTTCGACTTTTTCCCTCTCTGAGTTCAAATTCGTAAAAATTGATATTTCTTGCTAAAGTAGTTGTTCTCAAGCCTAACATCTGCGATCACTCTTCTGCATTACTTTAAATCTGGTTTGCTCATATCACTTCTAGGATTATTCAATTTTCTTAGTTTAATTTACAATTTGTTAGTTATTTTAGGTCATTTGTCACTAGAGGTCAATTTTATGTCTATGTGGGGGTATAAATTGTGTTGGGTCAACTCCTAATTGCTATTTGGGGAATGGGTATCTTGATTATTATGTTTTATTGCTATTACCATGTCAAATTTGTGTAAATATTGAAACCCTTAGAAAGTCTGCCCGATTTAATTTTGAAATATGTGCCCGCACAAGAAATTTTACGGTCCGCAGAAGTGGAGATTAGGGTAGGTGGTGAAGCATGATTATGCGGACCGCACTTGAAATTATGCGGACCGCAAAAATTCCACTGCAGCCGCAGAAATGTGTGTGCGGCCGCAGATCATACCAATCTCTGTCTTCAGAGAGTTGTTATTTTGAGTTATCCAATGTGAAGCCGTAATAAAATTTGTGTGGATTGCACTTCAGATGTGCGGTCGCACTCAAAATTGTACGGATTACAGTTTCATCACTATGGCTGCACTTCCAAATTGTGCAGTCCGCACAACCCAGCCTGCGGCCGCACTTGCAATTGTGCGGATATCACTTCCCCATCCTGCACTCTCATTTTACACTGTGATCATTGTATGTGTTTAATTGAATTACAACTCATTTCTGCTATTGCTTGTTACAGAAAATGGTTAGATCTCGAGGTCATGGTGACACGTCAAAGGGGAGGGGTGTGCCTTCCAGAGGCAGAGGTAAAAGAAATTTACCCCTCGCCCTCCAAAGGTTAATCAGCAAGAAAGCCACAGTAGGCCGAGAAAGACAGCCCGAGCCCTCCGAATCTAGTTCATATGCCCATCTCGGGAAGTATCGGAGGGCGACTTAGTGCAAGAGAAGCCTGCGGGTTAATCACACCCACATCAGCGCAGAGAAAGTACCAACTTAGAGACGAACCTGCCTCCTCACGTAGCACTTCCGAGGGCTCGAAGAGTGCAAGTCAGGCTTCAGATCCTTCTTCTACAGCTATCCCTAAAGTACCAGCAGCTGTTATGGATGATATTCCGGATTATGGTAGATGAGGTGATACTATAGTTGCCGGCCTTGAGAGGTTGAATAACAAAGAGGTCTGGAAGGACCGGTTTGTGAGTTTGGCTTCCTTCACTAGTTTCTGTGAGTGGTGGTCGGTGAGATCGCTCACTCTTGAGCGACAATTCCAACTTAGATATCTTGACAAGTGCAATCCAGAAGTGTTGAGGCAGTTCCAAGAGAGAAAAGGGTGGATGTGGTTCACCTAGTCAGTTATGGATGTAAAGTAATACTTGGTCCGAGAGTTCTATGCCAATGTGGCACATATCAAGAAAGGGACCAAAGTTACAAAAGTCAGAAATCTGAAGGTGCGGTTCGACCAGATCATACTGAACTCCTATTTGAGGTTTGAGGATGTGGAGACAGTGCAGTACTTGGAGAAGCTGGTGATGGATGACGAATCTCGCCCTTGGCTAGTTGAGCTTCTTGCAGCCCCGGGGTCACCACCACCATGGACCACTGCAGGGGTTCCTATTCAGCGGAACACCCTAAATTTTTAGGCGAAGGGATGGCAGGCTAGACCCGTGCCAGAACGAGACAAACTTACCTATTCCACGGGCATTTCTAGTCGCCTCTATTATGGCCAGGTACCCGATCAATGTGGGTGCGGTGATGTCAACCAACATGTCAGTGGTCGCCAGGAAGGCTAATACTTCCTACCCATATCCCAACACCATCATTGAGTACCTTACGGATGCACAGGTAGATCCCAGAGACTCTGACATGAAGGTCCGGGCAAAGAAGCCCTTCTCTTTGTATTCTCTGATGGATGCACACAACCCGAAGAGAAAGGGTCATCCGACTACCAACGTAGGCCAATCTGATAAGCCATCAGTGGTGAGTACCGAGACAACTAATATGCCATCCACTTCAGCAGAACCTTTTACCAGTGCAACTTCCATGCTTCCACCTTCAGCCTCAGTACCTCTCACCCCGGCTTTAAAGCCGGTACCAATGCCATCTGCTCCACTCTCTCCGGTGCGAGTCTCCCAGACACTGACAAGCCTCAACAACTGGATGCAGATAGCTACTACAAAGCTGACTGACATATCCTGTCATGTTACAACACAATCATCCTCTCTGGAACCCTAGATTCCTCCCACAGTTGAAAAAACATTGAAGAAGATCCTGGACAACCAGAACACTATCATGGCTACTCTGGTACACCATGGGTCTGTGATTGAAGAATTGGGAAAAGAAGTAAAGAGGAAGTGGAAGTCACAAGCTTCAAAGAAATCGGTCGATAAGCTCCGGCGACAGGTCGCCAAGCTTGCAACAGCTGGAGACATTCCATTCGACATGTTGATAGACCTGCACCACCTAGCCCAGATCCCACAGAGCCCACCACATCAGCTGGCCAGTCTGAGGAGCCAGACCTTGTTGCTGACACTGCTGAGGCAGTCCGTCAGATGTTCACCAACCCAGCTACTCACGGACTTAAGGATGATGAGATCCAATTGGAGACTGAGGTCGATGCCACTGTTGGGGACGCAGAGATGGCCATAGAGCCATAGGGAGTTTTCTTCACTCTCACCCTTCTCATACTCTTATTTTGTTAAGCATTGGGGACAATGCTTATTTTTATTCAGGGGGTGGAGTTTCTTTGACATTTTGATAATGTTGATTCTATATTTTGATAACTATGACACATTTGGCCTGTAATTAACTTATTACTATCTTCTTCTTTATCGTTATGTATATATTCTCTCTATTCCCTCATTATGTATATTCGTTTAGCTTTCAATAGTTTTTGCTTTATAGCTTCTTTATCTTTTTGTTTGTCTTCCATTTGACTTAGTAGCTTCTTTTGGATTTGCTTTTTGAATTAGTAGCTTCTTTTTGATTTAATAACTTCTTTTTATGATTTAGTGGATAATAAGCCTCTAGTTTTCTTAATGCCACGGTTCTTTCCAAAGGTCTATTGTGTGAATCGGGTGACCCTTCCCAACGATGGATGGTGTGACAACCTTCTTAAGGGATTTAGTATTTTTTTGGTGTTTAGGTAAGAATAGTAGTAATAATGAATAAAAAGACCTAATTGAGTCATGCTCGAAGAGTCAAACATGTTTCACTTGGTACCAACACACTTAACTACATGTTTATGGTTAAAAACAAGGTTTTTGGAAAGAAATAACTCTAGTTAGTGACCTTTTGACTCTTGTATTGACTTAGGAAATCATCGAGTGGTTTAGTCGAACCATAGTGATTTTCAATCTTGAATATGGTCATTGTGGGCCCTCGACTCTATCCTCTTTAACAATCCAGCTGCATGAGAGGTGAGATGTTGTTGTTGTAAGTCCAAGTACCCGTGCGAATGGTCTAGAACTTGCCCTGAATGTATTTCTAGGCGAAATTTTAAGTTTTACTTGGCTTAAGAAGTGATTGTAGGCTCTCCTTGACCCGCTTGAAATTTTCATTGACCACCAATGTTGTTATCCCTAGTCAACTCATTTGAGCCTCAAACCATTCTCATTTGATAACTATGTTACAAGCCTTTACCCATTTTGTCGTGACCGTCTCTTGGCA
Source organism: Nicotiana otophora (assembly GCA_000715115.1). NCBI lineage: Eukaryota > Viridiplantae > Streptophyta > Magnoliopsida > Solanales > Solanaceae > Nicotiana > Nicotiana otophora. The sequence continues at coordinate 62,549 of AWOL01S0010665.1, read as the reverse complement.
CCCGAGCTTTCCTTAACACTTTTGTGAAACAACTAGCTAAAAAGGTAAGTTTGGGGGAGATACGAGGAGTTTAATAAAAGTATCAAGGAACAAAAGAGAAAATAAATGAAGATAAGGAAAGGCAAAAAAAAGAAAGAGCAAGAAAAAGAAAAATGCAAAAAACAAGTGACTAAGTTGAAAAGTTGAAGGGATTCAAAGAAAAGTAATGATGCAAAGCATGGAGAAAGCAAAGAAGAAGAAAAATGAATATCATGACCAAGGAAGAGTGATGTTAAGTCTCTCTAGTTCCCCTAAGGAAAAGAAAATGCCTCAAAGAGTTGGTAAAAATGAGCCGATAAAAGAAAATGGAGTGCTTAAGGAAAGATGAACTCATTCTATCATAGCATATTCAACCTTAGTTCAAAAGCCTTCATTGCATTCCGAAAAAGCCCTACGTGATTTCAAGCCGAGTGAACTTACATTAGTGGTGATTTATATGAGGGGAAAGCCAATGGTACTTAAAGTCGTACTTGTGATATTCTTTTAAGAGAGATGAGCTAACCTTTCACAAATATGTGGATTGGGTGCTAAACTCTTAAGTGAGATAGGAAAACGGAGAGTAGAGGAGGAGGAGTTTGGGATCCACAATGACCTACATGAAAGAGCAAGCTTCCTTGATGAATAAAGTCAACTCTTGGTGCTCAAGTGTCGCATTAGAACTATTTGTGTTAAAATTTTAACTTGTTGCCTTGTTAATAATTCATAAGTAGTGTGGGTAATTGTTTGTCCTTATTGATGTGTGATTGATTCACCTTTGATTAGCTGGAATGGCTCTTAACTTATGGAGTTGGGAACTTCTTTATTTGCTTGAGGACAAGCAAAAGCTTAATTTTGGGGGAGTTGATAAGTGGGGATTTTGACTACTTATTAGCGTCTTTTAGCTTTCGTTTTAGTCCAAAAGCGGTTATTGGTGTACCCGAAAGCTGATGAAATGTGCTTAATTCTAGGAATATTGAAAGATGAGCTCCCAAGATGAAATCCAACTCAAGAAGGCGTAATCTGAACTCAAGGAAAAAAACGGGCACAAAAGCTCAGACGTGTGGACCGCATAATATCATCTGCGGCCGCAGGTTATGAAGAAATCCCCATAAGAGAAATGTGCAAAGTGCGGTCCACACAAAAATTATGCGGCCGCAGAAGCTGGGTTAGAGAAAAAGTTCAAAGAACCTGCATCTCAAAGTGAGGACCGCATAATTATTGGGCGGCCGCAGAAGAAGAGCCACGCGATCGTACTCACATTTGTGAGGACCGCAGAAGAGCAAGGTGCGGCCGCACTCAGAATTGTACGGACCACAGAAAGAAAGCAGTGCGGCCGCAAATCTGAATTATGCGACCGCAGATTTCCACTTCGGTCAAGTTGAAGAAAAGTGCGGACCATGCATGGAATTGTGCGGCTGCAGAACCTCCGAAAATGCATTTTTGTCCAAAAATTGCACCTTTATATAAATAGAAGAGTTTCACTTTTTTAGGTTAACTTTTGACATCAACTGCTACAGTAGACGGATTCTTTTACTCTTTTTAGTAGTTTTTGCTATTTTGAATTATTTAAACATAGATTTTCTCATCTTAATTATAAATATGGGTTTATTATCATTTCTTCTCCTATTTCTTCTAGTTTAAGCATGAGTAGCTAAATTTTTACTAGGGTTGTAACCCAACCCTAGAGTGTAAACTTAATGGGTGTTTGATTTATTGCTTGTTTATGGTTGGGTGTTTATTATCTAGCCTTGTTCTTGTTTTTATTTAAAGAATTAATGGTTGCAAACATTAATTCATGCCTATTTGACTTGAGAAAGAGAGACTTAGTTCAGGAAAACATGAAATTTGGTAAATCGAGAGATTGATAAGCCCAATTAAAGGATTGAACCTAGAGATAGTAAAATCCGACTTGAGCTTTTATTCAACCATTTTGTTCAATACCCATTTGGACTTGAGAAAGCCAAATTGGGAAAAATCACTCTCTGACCGAGAGGTATTTAGTGGGTACTTGAGTGTTGATAGCTATAATACACCCTGACCAATAAAATAAGATTTAAAGTTTACAACCCATTAGGCAAACACCTAGGTAAAGGTCATATCCTTAGGCCTTTTATATCATTTGGAAAACAGCAAAAATAATTTCCTAGTTTCATTCTTTGAATCACAATCGTATTTTAATTTAGATTTTCAAACAAAACCAAATATTGTAGAAGTGCAAATTTAGATATACAAACTCACGCGCTAAGATATATACTACTAACACCCATTCATATAGCTCCCTGCGAAATTCGACTCCGACTCTTATTGGGTATTACTATTGCATGACCGTTTTCATAACCTCAAAGAGAGGAGTGAAATTGGACGAGATCACACATCACCACTTATACAACAACGGTAAAGGGAAATGACTTAGCTCCACATGGTTTTAACTCTTACCCGAGCACTTAATAGATTCCTTCGAGATGCTAGCAAATTCTTTTATCAAGGCCCATGCCGGGCCCAGGAAGGTATAGACCCGAAAGGCCGACATATTCAGGATTCTGTAAGGAGAGTCTAAATTACTGCGGGAATTCGTGACCAGATTTCAGAAGGAAAGGATGCTTCTACCGGCCATGCCAGACGAATTGACAGTTGAGGCATTTACTAGGACTGAATCTAAGGAGTTCCGACACTTCCCGAAAATTGAAAAAGGTCTGCTCGAGTTACAAGCAACAACGTGGGTAGACATACACAACCGCTACTAGTCGAAGATAAGAATAGAAGATGACCAGCTTGGTTTTCCGGCATCAACCAAGGGTCGGGACCGAGAAAAGAATAAGTAAAAGTTGGAGGATGATTTCGATGTAGATCGACGGTCTTCTAGAGGTTGGTTTTACCCTATGAAAGAGCCGAAGGACGCGACAAATATTTTTGGTTGGCGGATAGATTCGCAACTGATAGGAGAGCTGATCGTGACCAGAATAACAGATCATTACATGACAAAGATGTATCGGGCTCCCGAGACTCCACCTATACCATGTTGTCGAGTACCAATTTCAACGTTAGTGTAGTGAAACTGGTATTGACAATTAGAAACATTAAGGAAGCATGGTTTCCGAAGTCGATGAGATACGACCCCGGTCAGAGGGATCCTAATCTATAGTGCGAGTACCATGGGACCAACGTCCATCAAACTGGGGACTGCCGGTATCTGCGCAAGGAGGTGGCGACATTGCTGAAAAATGACCATCTTAGAGAATTCTTAAGTGACCGGGTTAAGAACAATTACAGTCGCAATCAAAATAATGCGGAACCTTCAAAAGCAGGAGAGGATCCCCCTAGTCTAACGATCAACATGATTTTCGGGGGGAACGAGATCAATTGTGTCATTTTTTTTGTAGCAAAAAAGACTAAGGTATTTGTGACCCATAGTAAGAGATTCCGGGAAGTCACCGAGGACAACATCACCTTCACAGAGGAAGATGCGAATGGACTCTTACTACTGCATAATGATGCCTTGGTAATCTCTCTCAATGTTTTAGATTTAAAATTAAATGCGTTTTGGTAGACCTAGGGAGTTCAGCCAGCATTATCTAATAGAGAGTATTGGAACATGCCAAGCTAATCGGAAGCACTATTCCGGCCACAAAGCTCCTCGCTGGGTTCAATTTGGCAAGCGTAACAACCTGATGGGAAATCCTGCTGCCCACAAATGCCAAAGGGGTAATGAAGACGACCTTTATTGAAGTAGTAGATGATGATATATGTTACAATATTATTCTTGGAAGATCATGGCTGCACGAGATGAAGGTTGTGCTGTAAACATCCCATCAACTTCTGAAATTCCCAACTCTGGAGGGAATTAAACAGATAAGAGGAGATCAACCGGCAATAAGGGAGATGAACATGATCTCAGTTTCCAATAGCAAAGGGAAGGAGCATGCAGCATAGCAATTACAAGAATTGACGCCTGATCCCGAGCCGAATAAAGACAACATGGAGGAGGAGGAGTCAGAATTCTATCAGGTACCAAGATATTTCCAGGTACCAGAAGAAACAAACGCAACCAAATCCACAGTAGAAGAACTCGAGCAAGTTGCATTGTTTGAGAAAATCTTGGAGAGGAAGTTCCACTTCGGGATAGGACTAAACCTCGAGCTCGGGTAAGGATTTATTGAATTTCTTAAATTTAACATTGATTGTTTTGTGTTATCACATGCGGATATGATAGGTATTCTGCCAGAAGTGATCGTGCACAAGTTAAGCTTGGATCTAATATCCCTCCGGTAAGGCAGAAGAAACGCCCTATTCCCCAGGTCAGAAACAAATTCTTCAAAGACGAGGTAACTCGATTGCTTGATATTGGTTCAATCCGGGAGGTAAAGTATCCTGACTAGCTAGCTAACATAGTAGTAGTTCCAAAAAAGAATATCAAATATTGATCCAAAAAAGATTTTGGGCACGTCTTATAAAGATCTGAATAAGGCGTGCCCAAAAGACTCGTTTTCATTTCCAAACATTGATCAGATGATTGATGCGACGGCCAGGCACGAGTTCATGAGTTTCCTCGATGCCTATTCCGGGTACAACCAGATCAAAATGAACTTGGAGGATCAAGAAAAAACTTCATTCATAACAAACTTCGGCACATATTGCTATAATGTGATGCCTTTCAGGCTTAAGAACGCTGGATCCACTTATCAGAGGCTTGTGAATAAAATGTTTGAAAAACAAATAGGAAAAACCATGAAAGTTTACATAGATGATATGGTGGTTAAGTCTTTGAATGCGAGTGATCATCTTGAACATCTGCAAGAAACTTTTGACATCCTAAGAAAGCACAACATGAAGCTTAACCTCGAAAAATATGCATTCGGAGTCAGCTCTGGTAAGTTTTTGGGGTTCCTAGTGTCACAAAGGGGGATTGAGGTCAATCCCGATAAAATTAAAGGCATCGAAGACATCCCCGACCAGCTATCAAACGTGAAAGAGGTTTAAAGGTTAACAAGAAAACTGGACGCTTTAAGCAGATTTATTTCCCGGTCTTCGAAAAAATGTCATTATTTTTTTTTACTTCTGAAAACGAAGAACAATTTCGAATGGACTCCGGAATATCAGCAGGCTCTAAAGGATTTAAAAAGGTATTTATCGAGTCCTCCATTATTATCGAAATCGGAGGAAGGCGAACATTTACTGATTTACTTAGCGATATCGGAGGTAGCGGTAAATGTCGTTTTAGTACGTGAAGATGAAGGTACGAAGTCTACTATCTATTATGTTAATAAAATTTTAATGAGAGCGGAAACCCGCTACCCACATCTAGATATATTGGACTTATCTCTCGTAGTCGCTGCTCGAAAGCTTAGGCCTTATTTCTAATATCATCTGATAGTCGTATTGAAAACCTTTCCCATACGGAATATTCTTCACAAACATGAACTTTCAGGTCGACTAGAAAAATGGGCAGTGAAAATGAGTGAATTTGACATAGAGTATAAATCTAGGACTACGATCAAGTCATAAGTTTTAGCCAACTTTATGGCTGATTTCAGTCCGGGACTACTACTATTGGCTACCAAAGAAGCGATGATGGTGTCAGAATCGACATCGGGGGTCTGGACCTTGTTCACAGATGGATCTTCCAATGTGAAGGGGTTCGGGCCCGGTGTAGAACTAATAACGCCTACGGGAGAAACCCTGAGGCAGGCCATAAGAACTGTTCCTTTGACTAACAATGAAGCCGAGTATGAGGATTTAATTGTAGGATTAGAGCTGGCCTGGGGACTGGACACCGAGGTCATTAAATCAAATGCGATTCCCAATTAGTAGTAAATCATGCCTATGGGATCTTCGACACCAAAGAGGAGCGCATGCAACAATATGTAGTGAAAGTCTAGACTCTGCTCACACGGTTTAGAGAATGGCCGGTTACCCACATTCAGAGAGAAGAAAACACGGAAGCAGATGCACTGGCTAATCTGGTCTTGTCCACGAAAATGAAAGGATCGGACTCCGGTGCAGTAGTATAGCTTATACATTCAGTATTAGATATGGACAACTATTATGAAGTAAGAGCGACCAATTTGTTATGGGGCTGGAGGAATGATATCATTGACTATCTCGAGCAGGAAAGCTACTTGAAGATCCTAAGGCACATCGGTCACTGCGCAATAAAGTAGCTCGATACTGCTTTAGGGGAGGTCAATTGTATAGAAAATCTTTTCAAGGCCCGTTGGCCCGATGTTTAGGAGCCTACGAAGCTAATTACATCATGAGAGAAGTTTACGAAGAGATCTATGGAAATCACTCAGGTGTGGACTCCTTGGTATTAAAGATGATTAGGGTCGGATACTACTGGGCCCGGATTGAACAGGATGCTAAGGATTATGTTCAGAAATGCGATAAGTGTCAACATGGTGCACTAACTAGCAGAGTTATTGCACTCGATTTTGTCACCCTGCCATTCATGAAGTGGGGGATGGACATAGTCGGACCGCTATCGCCGGCTCCCGGTAAGGTAAGATTCTTTTGATTTTAACTAACTACTTTTCTAAGTGGGTTGACGCAGGTCCTTAGCAGACGGGAAGTGTTAGATTTCCTGCAAGAGAACATAATTTGCAGGTTCGGAATACCAAAAGAGATAACCTGCGACAACGGTCCACAATTTATAGGCGCAAAGGTCACAAAATTTCTTGAAGACCTAAAAATCAAAAGAATCACATCATCACCTTATCACCCGAGCGCAAATGGTCAAGAAGAATCAACAAACAAGGTGATTATCCAAAATCGCAAAAAGAGATTGGAAGAAGCTAAAGGTAAATGGCCCTAAGAGCTACCATAGTGTTATGGGCTTATCGAACAACGACCAAATCAAGCACGAGGGAGACACATTTCTCTCTCCTATACGGAGAAGAAGCCATGATCATGGTAAAAGTAGGAAAACCTACCATGAGATACTTCCGGGTTGATAAAGAAGCAAATAACTAAGCATTATTGGTCAGATTAGAACTACTCGAGACGAACGAAGGGACTTGGCGCATATAAGGATGGCAGCCTAAAAGCAAAGAATGGAAAGATACTATAATCAAAGGGCCAATCTCCGTTATTTCAAAGTAGGAGACTTGGTTTGAAGGAAAGTAACTCAAAACACCCGAGAGCTCAACGCAGGAAACTGGGTCTGACGTGGTAAGGCCCCTACCGGGTTTCAACTGTCACCAAGAAAGGATTATACGAATTGGAAAATCAAGACGGATTAAAACTTCCGAGCAACTGAAATGTGGCACACCTCAAAAGATACTATTGATGATGAGCACCTCCTATATAGAAAGTAAGTGATGCACTCTTTTTTCCTTCATCCAGCTTTTGTCCCAATTGGGTTATCTGGAAAGGTTTTTAACGAGGGAGCAACGGAAAGCATACTACGAAGGAAGAATCATCAACACGAATAATACCTATAAATGACAAGGCATACAAGCAATGAGCCACTACGGGACAGTTAGATATTCTTTTGCTCGATAGTAAAGTTCCTACTGGGAAACAAAGATTGCTATCAGGCCAAAGGTTACCCGATCGTTCATGAGTGCAAGCCACTGAGGGGGTGGTTAGATAATCATTGGCTCTATAGAAAAGTTCCTAATGGGAAGTGAAGCTTATTATCGAACCAAAGATATTTTACCATTCACTAGTGGAATCTTTTAAGGAGTAAGACTTATAGTGTTCGAATTCGCATTAGACACTGGGGGAATGATATGAGAATACGGCAACATTACTGCCACATAAACCGAGACTACAAAATTCGGGAACAAAGTTGTAGCACGGCCATCCCCATAGAAACAAGTTGTACAAATTAGCAACAAGTAATGACAATTTCTTTTTAGCACGACGAGTGCTTATGTACTTTTGAAAATGGAAGGAATAAAGTAAAGTCCTTTTATTTTTATCTTGTTTCTTGTCTGAACGATGAATTAATTTTATTATTTAAAAATTAAACAAGTACTTAAAAAGCTAGTACCAGAATGAATAGAAGACGTACTCTTTAAGAGCACCGTAAACATAAGAGGTGCCTCCCTTATAAAACTTTCACAGTAAAGGGTTAATTTCGAAAGAGCTTATGCCCAAAATCCAAATGTTATCGGGAAAAAATGCACCCGAAGCCTTGCATAACTCGACGTAAAGAGAAACATTTCTACAATACTTAAACGAAAAAGCACTTCTATATAACAACATTCCAAGTAGCACAAATACAAAAGTATGAAGTAAAAAACAAAAAGGAAAGAAAAAACTAAACTACTGCATCCCCAAAATCCGAGAGCAGAGAAGCATTTGCGCCCCCAGGAGAAGTAGGTAGATCTACCGCCGGATCAAGGTCAAGACCTTCATCATCATCCCCTTCAGGTTCTTCTTCGATTCCTGAGAACTCAGAACCGGAACCAGAAGAATAAGTCGCATCAGTTTGGACCGGGAGACCCCTTGGGGCAGTTGACTCCAGCTCACGGGCCTTGGCGATCTCGGCATCAAAGTCAATGATACCCTCTTTGGCCTCTTCCAAGGTTTTTATCCTCATGTTGTACATAGAATATATTTTTTAACAATGAGGGAAGTCGCTCAACACTGAAGCTCTTCCTTAAGCAAGTCAACCTCGGTCGAATGTTTATTCTGCTCGGATCTAGTGGCTTGAATTCTAACATCATGGCCACGGATAGTGGAGTTATAAACTTTATTATGCTCCATGTCATTATTATACCTCTCTTCCATCCGGGCATGCTTCTCTTCCACGGCAACAGCTTCTTCAGCTTTGGAGTTCAAGGCCGCCTCCAAATTATTTATTCTTTTAGTAGAGGTAGCCTTGCGATCGGCAGCAGCAAGAACAACATTGTGGACCTCGACCCACTTTGCCTTGTCCTCTTCAAATTTTACACATAACAGGGCGGCCTCTCGGCTGAGGATCACCACCTCTTACTCACTTTGCTTCAACCGAGCCTCCAACTCAACGGCCTCGACAACTTATGCTTCCAATGCAGGGAGGTGAGGAACAATTTGATCCCGCTCGGCCAACAGTTGATCCCGCTCAGATGTGAGTTTTTCTTTATCAAGGATCAACCTCTGAAGGTCTTGGAAGCAAGGAAGTTAGCCTGCAAAGAAAAAGTTCAAATTAAAAATCTTGTCATCGCAAAGATAGAAGGAATAGCAAAGGGAACAAATATCATACTGCTGCTACATTATGAATGGTATTGTTTACCATACACTCTCCCGAGAGACACTATATTGTATTCCTATCTTTCTCTGAAGCAAGAGGCTTCGAGTAATTGGCAAGTTCCACTGACCGGGACAGCAGATGGCACCTAGTAGAGACCAAGAGGGAAACGATCCTCCTCCTCTGAGGATTTTCGGAGGGGGATGGGTAGTTATGCCCCAAATTCCCATGGACTGGGGACTGGGGATGAAGAACATCCTCCTCTCGAGTGTCTGCAGCTGGTAGAGTTATTGGTAGAGAAGCAGCTGCGGCAAAAGCAGTGCTATCTATTGGTTTCTCATCAACCGAAGACGGAAAAAGCCCGGTACCTAGCCTCACAGTACTGGGAGAAGCGAAGGGGTCCCGGAAGAAAGAGTTGGCATCTTCCATTCTATCACACTCTCCCCAGAGCGCCTGGACATCATCCTCGGTTGATATAACTTGCTCAACAGATTGAGGAGTCTGTTGAGCTAATGAAGGTGTCGTCTTCTATGTAGAGAAGCCCCTTCATCACTGGCTTCCCCATCTGTGATGACCCGATAGGTCATCTTATGTTTTAAAACATGATTCTGCGCTTTGAAGCCTTAAAATCTCATTTTTAATCTTCTCGATTTGCGCACGCAGTACGGGCGTGCTTTCGAAAAGCTTTTATGTTAAAAACTGTGAAAAATAAGAATTTTTGCCTAAAAACTTCATTTGAGTTGACTTCGGTTAATATTTTTAGCAAATGGACCCGGATTCATGTTTTGACGGTCCCTGTGGGTAGTTGGTTTAGAGCCCCGAGGGCTCGAGTGAGTTTCGGATAGGCAACGGAGTGAAAATTGGACTTAGAGCATTGATGGTGTTTTAGTTTCTGGTATAGGCCTCTGATCTCGCAAATGCGAGGTCAGGCATCGCATTTGCGACCTCTGCAGGTTCCGCATTTGCGAATAATAACTGGGCCTCATGACTTTCCCATTTGCAAACAATCCTTCATAATTGCGAAGTGGGACTGGGGAAGGTAGGGATCGCAAATGCGATCGTTTGGTCGCAATTGCGGAAGTGGTCAGGCTCGTATTTGCGAGATTTTCTTTGCATTTGCGATGATAGAAGGAATGTGGAAACCTTCGCATTTGCGATAGGTTCTTCGCATTTGCGGGGCTCGTATTTGCGAACCCCTGGTCGCAAATGCGACACCTGCAACTGATCAAAATGACCTTAGACGGGATTTTTTGTTCATTTCTCAAATTTTCAAAACATAAAACATTAGAGGCAATTTTTTCAAGACTTCTTCTTCACCAAATCGTTGGTGAGTTATTCTAACCAATTTCCTTTCAATATTTCACTACATTTCACAAGGTTTCAACCTAAAATCTAGAGTTTGTATGGTGGAATTGGGGGTTTTCAGGTAGAAATTAGGGATTTGGTAAATTGAGAATTTAGACCTCAAATTGAGGTCGGATTCCAAAACAAATTATATAACTGGGCATGGGGGTGAATGGGTAATCGGGTTTTGGTTCGAACTTCGGGATTGGACCAAGCTAGCCCGGGAGTTGACTTTTGTTTACTTTTCAACAATGACCTAAATTGAATTCTTTACAATCGTGGGTATTTTCTAAGGCTTAATTTGAATCATTTGTTTGGTTCAGAGGCTTGTTTAAAGGGAAAAATTGTGGTTGATCTTTAAGTTTGGTCTTCGGAGCGAGGTAAGTGTCGTGGTTAACCCTGCCTTGAGGGATTAGGAATTGTTTGTCTATTTGCTACTTGTTTAGATGTTGGGTACACCATATATGTAAGGTGACAAGTAATTATGCGTTGTTGTCGGGTTAAAGCATGCGGGTGGAACTTGTTCCTTGTAGTTTATTGCCTACTTGATCTTGTTATCCATGCTTAGACTGGTTACTTACTAAATTGATCGTACTTATCGTGTTTACGGGTTCTATGATAATAGAGTATTGATTCCAAAGTTGAGATTTGTATTGTGGAACCATTGTTGAATAAGGCTTGTTCTTGTTGATTCTATCTCCCTTCTATTACTTGTTCATTGATATGCGGTAAGGGAGAGTGTTAATGCACGAAGGGTGATGCCGTGCTATATTGTGAGTGTTAATGCACGAAGGGTGATGCCGTGCTATATTGTGAGTGTTAATGCACGAAGGGTGATGCCGTGCTATATTGTGAGTGTTAATGCACGAAGGGTGATGCCGTGCTATATTGTGAGTGTTAATGCACGAAGGGTGATGCCGTGCTATATTGTGAGTGTTAATGCACGAAGGGTGATGCCGTGCTATATTGTGAGTGTTAATGCACGAAGGGTGATGCCGTGCTATATTGTGAGTGTTAATGCACGAAGGGTGATGCCGTGCTATATTGTGAGTGTTAATGCACGAAGGGTGATGCCGTGCTATATTGTGAGTGTTAATGCACGAAGGGTGATGCCGTGCTATATTGTGAGTGTTAATGCACGAAGGGTGATGCCGTGCTATATTGTGAGTGTTAATGCACGAAGGGTGATGCCGTGCTATATTGTGAGTGTTAATGCACGAAGGGTGATGCCGTGCTATATTGTGAGTGTTAATGCACGAAGGGTGATGCCGTGCTATATTGTGAGTGTTAATGCACGAAGGGTGATGCCGTGCTATATTGTGAGTGTTAATGCACGAAGGGTGATGCCGTGCTATATTGTGAGTGTTAATGCACGAAGGGTGATGCCGTGCTATAATGTGAGTGTTAATGCACGAAGGGTGATGCCGTGCCACGTTATGAGAGTTAATGTACGAAGGGTGATGTCGTGTCGTATCTATTGATTTATATTGTGAGGCTGAGAGTAAAAGCACGAAGGGTGATGTCATGCAATTTTCTTCATTGTGTTTAGTTTTTTTCACTAGTTAAAAGTATGTTGACTGTTCTGGTTATCATTTCCGTTGTATCTCCTATATCATGTGCCCCTTTAGCATGTCCCCCTCCCAATAGTACATGTTTAGTTGTTATTGTTGTTTTCTTGTACATATACTGTTATTTGTATAGGTTTATTATGTGGGTGTCTTGTCATAGCCTTGTCACTACTTCATCGAGGTTAGGTTCGACACTTACTAGTACATGGGGTCGGTCATACTGATACTTTACTATGCACTTCTTGTGCAGATTTTAGTACCGATCCTAGCTGATTGTGAGGCTTAGCAGCTTGGATTTGCTGTCAGGAGACCCAAGGTAGATCTGCTGGCGTCCGCGGACCCTGGAGTCTCTTCCTAGTTTTATCATTTACTGTTTCCTTACTTCAAAATAATGTATGTTTCCTTTTCAGACTCTGTTTGTAGTAAATCATAGTAGCTCGTGAGTTGTGACTCCAGATCCAGGTGGTAGTAATTAATGAAGTTTTTACATCATTCCGCGCTCGCTGTATTTCATTTTAACTTATTTGTTGTTATTTACTAAATTGAATAAGGATTGGCTTAATAACTCTCTAATGTCGGCTTCCCTAGCAAGTGAAATGTTAGGCGCCATCACGGTCCCGACAGTGGAAATTTCTAGTCGTGACACCATCATCGTTGATCACCACGGTATCTGCGGCTGGCTCGGGCGCGGTGCTCTTTACCTTTTTATTTTTACCCTCGGCCATAGAGGAACGCCAACTTTTTTGTTGCTTGTTCTCCAGCCGGGGACTCCGCGAGGAAGAACTTGCACCAGAAGCAGGTCCAATGACACCCGTTCGGGTAAAGGCCTCCTGCAGTAACCTCACCGCATTTGCGGTATCAGCCAAAATGACCTCCTCGGGGACGGTAACAGAGCCCTGCGGAAGACCTGAATTCAACAAGAAGAAAAGTTAGCCAGTTTTCCTATATGTGAGATAAAAACAAAACAAGTTCAACTTTCCATGATTTTTGGCTTCCACCTGTAAGGGCCAGCTCTTTCCACCGGCGGGTCTCAGGCGTGGT
>AWOL01S0010665.1:0-49386 GCA_000715115.1 Nicotiana otophora | reverse complement strand
AGGGTGATGCAGTGCCATATTGTGAGTGTTAATGCACGAAGGGTGATGCCGTGCTATAATGTGAGTGTTAATGCACGAAGGGTGATGCCGTGCCACGTTATGAGAGTTAATGTACGAAGGGTGATGTCGTGTCGTATCTATTGATTTATATTGTGAGGCTGAGAGTAAAAGCACGAAGGGTGATGTCATGCAATTTTCTTCATTGTGTTTAGTTTTTTTCACTAGTTAAAAGTATGTTGACTGTTCTGGTTATCATTTCCGTTGTATCTCCTATATCATGTGCCCCTTTAGCATGTCCCCCTCCCAATAGTACATGTTTAGTTGTTATTGTTGTTTTCTTGTACATATACTGTTATTTGTATAGGTTTATTATGTGGGTGTCTTGTCATAGCCTTGTCACTACTTCATCGAGGTTAGGTTCGACACTTACTAGTACATGGGGTCGGTCATACTGATACTTTACTATGCACTTCTTGTGCAGATTTTAGTACCGATCCTAGCTGATTGTGAGGCTTAGCAGCTTGGATTTGCTGTCAGGAGACCCAAGGTAGATCTGCTGGCGTCCGCGGACCCTGGAGTCTCTTCCTAGTTTTATCATTTACTGTTTCCTTACTTCAAAATAATGTATGTTTCCTTTTCAGACTCTGTTTGTAGTAAATCATAGTAGCTCGTGAGTTGTGACTCCAGATCCAGGTGGTAGTAATTAATGAAGTTTTTACATCATTCCGCGCTCGCTGTATTTCATTTTAACTTATTTGTTGTTATTTACTAAATTGAATAAGGATTGGCTTAATAACTCTCTAATGTCGGCTTCCCTAGCAAGTGAAATGTTAGGCGCCATCACGGTCCCGACAGTGGAAATTTCTAGTCGTGACACCATCATCGTTGATCACCACGGTATCTGCGGCTGGCTCGGGCGCGGTGCTCTTTACCTTTTTATTTTTACCCTCGGCCATAGAGGAACGCCAACTTTTTTGTTGCTTGTTCTCCAGCCGGGGACTCCGCGAGGAAGAACTTGCACCAGAAGCAGGTCCAATGACACCCGTTCGGGTAAAGGCCTCCTGCAGTAACCTCACCGCATTTGCGGTATCAGCCAAAATGACCTCCTCGGGGACGGTAACAGAGCCCTGCGGAAGACCTGAATTCAACAAGAAGAAAAGTTAGCCAGTTTTCCTATATGTGAGATAAAAACAAAACAAGTTCAACTTTCCATGATTTTTGGCTTCCACCTGTAAGGGCCAGCTCTTTCCACCGGCGGGTCTCAGGCGTGGTGATTTTCAAAATCTTCTGGACCCGAGTGGTGTCCACCGAGTTGCTGAAATAATGAAAAAACAAGGATCAGTGATGGCATGGGACAACCTTTAACTAGAAGAAAGGACAGACCTTGAACTTACGTGTACGATTTCATGATTCAGGAAAGGATGGAGTTACGACCAAGATGATGTCCCCGATGGCAACTACAACAAACCGCTTCATCCATCCACGGTCATTGTTATCATCCATACTGGTGAGCAACACATGGTGACCACGTTTGCTGAAGTTTACCATTCCCCTACAGAAAATCTTGGGGAATAAAGATTCACCAGTCGAGCTAGGGAGAGCTCTTCCACAGTCTCCTAGCATAGACGCCGAAGATAGGCTACTGTCCGCCACACAGAAGGGCTCATCTGTGCCAAGCAGACCTAGTAATGGAAGAAAAACTTCAAGATTACGGAGTCAAGTCCCTTGCTCAATGAGAACGTGCCCAAAGTGAAAGGATACGTGTAAACGTACGTATAACCCTTCTTGGGGAAGGTTACCTGCTCCGCTAGATCGGGAGCGATGATGTTCAAATCATGGAAACCACAGTCTACCTTCACAGTAGGAATGCTAGAAGGACGGATGGAAGAAGAATATACACTAACAGCCTATGTGCGGGAGTTAGCAGAAGGGAACTTTTCTTCAAAGTCCTTAGCCGAAGTAAGCTCTCTGGGGATAATGGTGCTCACCGTAAGAGGAGCATCATCATCAATGATTTCCTTGTTCGTTGAAGAACTGGAGTTTTTCAAAGAGGAGGTCATAGTTAGCAGAAGGAAGTAAGGGTTTCTCTGAAGAAGAAGAAGAAGAAGGCTAAAGGAAGTTAAAAGCAAGAGTGAGTTGAGTAAAGAAAGTTTGAGAGAGTTCGAAAAATTATAAAGTGTAAAAGAAGAAGATTTAAACATATAAGTAAAGTGATAGGCAGCTAAAATCGTGGCCATGATTACCTCGAGAACAGGCGAAAGTGTTGTTGAATCATGAAATGACATGTGTTTGGATCATTAAATATGTTAAATGCGGAGAGACATGTGTCTAATCAAGCGTCAGAAACTTTTCAGAGGGGGTCAGAGAATTTCGCGCCAAGAAAGGTATTGGTATCTTCACCAACTTCTCGGTGACACAAGGATGTGCCACCGAAAAGCATGGAGATTATCTCTATAGGGCAAAATCTATTCGTATTAAATACTCGCATAATAGAGCGACACGTGGAGCCAAAGACAGATGGAAAGCGAGGCAGGTGGAAACACTACAAAAAAATGCTAAATTTGCGGAGGTTTTATTTACATATTGCGGCGGTCAGAAACCTCAGCAATATGTTGTTACGGCAGTTTTCAAAACCCCCGCAATAATGTTTGCCGCAATCAATTTGCGGGTTTTTTTTTGGAGACCGCAGTTATCATATAGCTGCGGGTATTTAGTGTCGGTCTAACCTCCCCAATTCGATAGTTTGAATTTTTAAGAACCTACTTATAAAATATTAGCGGCAGCCAAAACCCCTACAATATTTTTATTTAACCCCGCAAGTTTTAACACAATATTATTTTAGATTAAATTGCGACAGTTATAACATCCGCTATTCATTGAATTTATTTTTAATTTTTTTTTGGAAACTGTTATCCATAACTGATCCGATTTTAATTATGTTAATATAATAAAGCATCAACAGATTATATAAATTGCTTACTAGAATCAAGTAACATCAATATATTAAAAATCATAAAAAATATTAAAGTAAATTATCATTAGTCTCAAAAACTTGCTTTAAACACAACTACTCCATCTATTAAACACAAAATATATAGTTAGTCTTAAAACTAACTTTAAACAGAACATCTACTCCAACTATTATGGACAAAAGATCTACTATGACCATTCAATCGAGTACGATACATTTGCAAGCAACTTCAATGGTTGTCGTTAAGATTACTTTCACCAGATGATCTTCTTACATCCATGGGTGAAATGGATCCGCTAGCCGCATTACTTGGCTAAAAAAATCAAAATAAAATATAATTAGCGAAAAGTACCTCAACAATATCCTAACTAATAAGTATCAGTAATGGTGGAACTGATGACTATTGGATGAAAGTCTCATATGTTGTTGTACTCTGTATAACATGCATGTTTATTGTTTTGAGTTCTGAGGGAATTCTCTGAACTACTATATTTCTGGCTCTGTGATAAAGAATAATGACTACGAGTTTAGTTTGCAGTTTTAATACATTTCAGTTTTTCAGCACTTACACATTTGGTATTATTCATAGAAAGCATATGTATGTATATCACAGACCATTCAAGGAATCAAATTAAGTTAGCAGCAGAACCTTACTGAAGAAGAAGAAGAATCTAAAGCTCAAAACTTTAAATCAAAACCTCACAAAAACTTAACTTTTGGAGAGAGCAATAGCTAAGCACAAGCTTAAATTGGAAAAAAAAAAACACTGACAACAAAATGAGAACGCATATGTAGATATAGGAATGAAGAAAGTGAGAAAAAGAGTCAAACACCACATAGCACAAAAGTTTTCTTCTTTCTCAATTCAGGGTCACATTTGGACTGATCAATCATACTTTCAAAATTAAATAAGAAAGTTATGAACTTTTCTTACCGTTGAATAAGGAGGAGAAACAAAGATCCCTGCAAATTCTTCAGGTATCCTCCCTTCTTTCATTATCATATACGCCTTAAAAGCATTCATCATTTGGGTGTTAACATTCATCATTTCTCTGTAGTTCTTTTGGCTTTGATTGTGAGCATTCAACATTTGATTGTACTTCTCTTGGTATTGGGAAGAACATGAACCATTATTATAACTTGAAGCATTCAAATCACTATAACGAGGTCTTGTTTGTCTAAAAGCTCTGCCAGGAACAACACCTAATTCCAAGCACCTTACCTTTTCAGAGTGCTCTTTTCCCAGCACCTTACCAAAGGTATCATTTGGCAAAATTTCAGACTCATCCACGGTGCTTTGGCTCAATGCTAGTTCAATTTTTTCCTAAATACATTACACACTAAAAGTCAGTGTCCTATCTTCAATACAGTGATTGACAAGTTATTAAAAAAGAAAAACAAGAGAAGAAGAATATCTTTTTCTTTTCATAGCACAATTACAACAGCAAATTTATCATACTTACCAGCTTCTCATGACTAAACTCTAAAATTAGCAACAGATAAGATGTTTACTGAAATTTTAATACACATGCAAATTTGGTAAAGATGAAACCTTTTCCATAAATCTAACGCGTGCATAGTTGTCATACAAATATGACAGAAGCAACACATTGGTAAATATCACATGAAAATTCAATTTGCAGTAACAAAAATATCTTCACAACCTAAAGTTTTCATCTAAAACTTTGGTAAGATTCAGATGCTTACTTCTGAAAATAAGTGTCAAAAGAAAAAGGAAAGCACTTCCAAAATGTAGTAGACCTTTGCTACTTTTCCTTACATAGACCTATTTTTCTATTCGATAAAAACCAATTGGTAGATTCCTTCTTTTTTAAAGCATTTCACTTTTTTTAAGTTTCTCAAGGACTTATAACGTACTTCTATCAAATGTTTTAAACCAAATGATAATCATGCTTTAAATCTATCTAACAAATGATAAATTAAAGGGTGAAAACCAAGTAGGAGAAAAAAAAGAGTTAATCAAGCTTAAGTCAAGAACTCGATATAACGCCTATAATCTGCTGCCTATCATCAGTCGCGGATCAAGAAATCAGAGAAAAGACATACACACGCATATTGCTTGTTACAACATACTTTAGAACCAATCACCGATTACTAGGTACTAAATGATTGCAAATTTGATGGAAGAAACTAAAAACTTACACATATCTCTTTTGCCACATCATTAATGTATGATCCATCTTCATTCCTATGTGTAGCTAGATAAAGTTGTCCTCGTCCAGGCTTTTGTCCAGTCTCAGCTATCTATAAATGAAAAAGTTAAAGTCGCATTAACTCAACTAACTAAGAATAGTTGCTAGTTTAATTAAAATATTCAAAATGAATCAATACCATTTCAGCCTTTCTTCTGGAGTTAGGTTTGGAGCCACCGATATGTTAAACAATTTGTTTCTTTCGAATTTCAGCATTTCTTTTACAAGTTTCCTTACAAAAAGATACCAAGAATTATACATACTTGCCTATTGTATTCTCCCTCTGTTCCAGTTTATATGAACCTATTTTCTTTTTGGTCCGTTCCAAAAAGAATGACCCCTTTCTAAATTTGGTAACAATTTAGCTTAAATTTATAATTCTACCCTTAATGAGAAGCTTTTATAACCACACAAATACTCTGGGTCCCTTTTTGATTTGTTTAGCACCACAAATTCCAAAAGTCTTCATTTTTTCTTAAACTCCGCGTCCAGTCAAACAGATTCACATAAATTGGAACAGAGAAAGTACTTATAAAACCATAATATTTGTTTAACGAAAAAGATACCACGAATTATACATACTTGCCTATTGTATACTTGTAAAACCATAATATATGTTTAACGAAACAACAAAGGCACAGACGATGCCAAGAGAAGGAAGAACGTTTTAACAAATATGTGTGTTTTCTCTTTAAAGCGGTAATCAACATAAGAAATCCATTGATCCAGTGGAATTCCCAGTGGAACGCTATCCATTATCTCAGCTCTGCTCTTAAGTGTATCATAGACCTTATCAAACAACTTTAGCCTTTTTGCGCCCCACTTCTTACACATAGAATTATAAACATATCGTCTTGCATTTGACTCAGTTGTCCTAAAACAAAATCGTGGCTTCAAGAATAAACCAATGGTTAGATAATTATTACATGCAAATATAAATTCTAATGACATAAAACAAAGATATTGTATGCCTCAGGAATACCTTTATAAATCGATCATAATAACGGTTAAATATTGTCACAGGTAAATCCGGCCATTTCTCAAAGTGAATTGGAAAAATGGAACAGTCGGTTGCTAAAATTCCAAATGCCTGCAAGAACGCCTTGTCCTTCACCAATGGAAGAATATGTGTCGTTAAAATCAACCACAATACGTTTTTCATTAGATAAATTTAACACGTCTCTTTTCTTCACTTTAAGTATCTTGGTAGCTCCTTGTGAATATTCAAAGATAAAAACAAAAATCAATGCGGTTCTCTATTCTTCAAGGTAACAGATTATTAGTTGCAGCGTAAAATAGGCCGAATGTATAAATGAGTGGCAATAACATACCTATTGCATCTACAATCCAATGTTGCGTACACACACGTCCACTACGCTTTCTAGATGGTGGGTATTGTGACGCGGCCCGGACTGATGGAACCTGCTGTGGTGTTGTCTCATCTGACAGAATCAGATTTGCTTCAACCTGACCTAAAGGTGTTGGTCGTGCTGTCGGTTGAATAAATGAAGTCAGGTGTAATGTATCATCAAAATGCGAAGGTGTTGATTCAGTTGATAAAGGTTGTGCTACACGTTGTGATGTAGATGCTGACTGAATTAAGTTCTGGAAGTTCTTGTAATGCTTGGGCTTCGGCATACCTGCAAGAAATAAAAGAAAAGCAGGAGTTCACAAAATTAGTAGAAGAAAAGTCCAATAATTTAAGAAGAAACAATTCACACATGCATCCTATTAAACTTGAATAAGAAAGGCATATACTCATCTCCAGAACTAAAACATGGGAAGATATGAGAGGAGTATAAGGCTGACCCAACAGACTTTCATGGAATAAATATACTGGACAATATAATCATAATGGAAAGTAAATGCAAATCTGATGCAAATTCTATGGGATGAAAAATACTCACCATGAAGAACTGGAGGAAAACCTAAGGACTGACCTAATTCCTATTCAAACATGCAGAGATGCAAATGGCAGAAGAAAAATACTGTTGGAAGAAAAATCACAAATGGCATGGACCTTGCCACTACTCTCACAAATATAGCCAACATTGCAAGCACTATTTTGGAGCTAAATATGGAATTTGTAAGAAATATCAATGGGGGACACAAACATCATCACTGGGCAAAACATGCTTGCTACTGCTATTCTCCTTACCATTAATTAATCATGAGTAATTAACTTTTAGAGTCTAAACTATTAGCTTGACTGCTATATGTATAAATAAATGCAGACTAACAGTTGATGTGAATTGTGTGTGTGTGTGTATGTGAAAATATAATAAGTTTTATGAGCGGAGAATTTGACGCAGCAAATTCATAAAAGCCGAGAACAAAAATTGAAGCTTCAAAACAAAGAAGTGGTAATAAGGCTGAGAATTCATGGTAGTTCATAAACCCATTCTTTAATCATAGCACCAAATGATTTATTTATCAAATTTCAACTCTACAAATGCCAAATAATTTCGGCAGCATAGTCCTAATTCCTCGATTATGAAGTAAAGTTCTGTAGATGCACCATAAAGCCAGATGCAGTGTAGAAATCACACGAGACTGAAATAACTGCAATTAATATTCAAGCATCTACATACTCAAGCAGGTATAAAAGTAAAAACTTTTTGTTTGGAGCTCTATAAGGGTGCACAAACTTTACTGAGAAGAAGATTATCTTGTCAGTAACTAATGGAATTTCCAAAAAATCAACAGAGCTTATTGACAATCAAGAATGTTGAATTCTAAATCCCAGAAATAACACATTTCGAAAATTGCATACTTGTAAACATCACCAACCAAATCGCAACTCCAGAAAAATAATTTTCAAACACATAAAGCACATCTACAACAAAGCCAATTCTAATCTGGAAAGAAAATGATTTAATATTCAACACTACGAAGAAAACTAAAAATTTGTTTATACTTTAGTTGTGCTCTTTGAACAATCCTAAAATAGTACCTTGAGATGGATTCAAACACAACGCAGAGCAGAAAGAGGAAAAGCAGCCAGTGACAATTGTGTCTTCTCTGAAGTCCCCAAGAGTTCTAAAATACACATGCAAAAGGAAATGTTTCAATTAAGACTCAAATCACAGAAATTAACCTACAAAATACACAAAAATCTAAATTTTACAACCTATAATACCTAATGCAGAAGGAGAAAGAGGACTTACATCTCGATTTCAACAAAGAGTGTTATTTCCTTCTTCAAAATACACCGATTCCACCAAATTTCTGCTACTTTATGTTGACAATCGAAAATCATCAAGATGAAAGAAGGAGAAAAAATCAACAAAGGGAAAACACAAATTAACAGAGGAAATAAACTTAAAATCCACATGCAAGAAGAAAGAAAGACAGAAAAGCAAAATCAAAGAATGGGGAAGAGGAATTACCATAAATCTGAAGTTTGATTGTATAAAACTATTTCGCATGTTCTCCTTTACAAATCTCTTTCATTTGTATCTGAAAAATGCGTAATTTTTTTTTTTAATTTGAAGCTGAAAATGAGCAAGGGGGAGAGAGAAGGGTAGCTGAAAATGCGGAAGGGGTTTAGGAAAAATAGAGACGGAAAGGACTAAAAAAACGAGGAAAAATTTGGGGTTAGTGGGCGCTATTTTTTTTTAAAGGTGGCGTGCCGTAAATATAATATATTTGCGGGGTAAATAAATCCCCCACAATTTGATATAGATTGCAGAGGTTATAGTAACCGCCGCAATAAAACCTTCGCAAATTTAGTATTTTTTTATAGTGAAATCAAGTTCGGAAGCAGTAATCTCGGTTATCCCCGAAGGTAATGTTGCTCATAAAAATAAATAAATGTTTGTCACCCAGTAGTATTTAATGGAGAATATTCTACAGTATTAAATACATAGTCCATTACAGAGAGCATGAAATTCATAGCTTGTCGTTACACATTTTTCAATGACCCCATAATTATCATTTAATAGAGACTTGATCTTAGGACCTTGTTCCCTTGGTGCAACTATAAATAGCGAGTTCAACAGCCAGAGGGGGACGTAATTTCTGACAAACTCATGCTATATGCTATTCAAAAGCTCAATAACATTTTATTTTTTGCTTATTAATATTGTTATTACTGTCTTCGGAAGCTCTGCTCTTGGAACCAAGCTATCTGTTGTCTTATCTTGACTTCAACGCTAAGTTTTGCATTCTTATTTAATTTATTTATTATTTTGAAATTAAATTAATTCACTTGTTTATAAACCACATTTAAATTTAACTGTACCGTTTTACGGGTAAACAGCCCTCCCGCAAAATCCCACGGTCAAATTGTTAGGCAGAATATTATTTAGAACTATTATTCTGGAGTTCGATATTTGATTCGGCATTGCTTTATCAGTGCTTAATTTTTTGCTTCGTTTAACGTTTTAACCATAGCCGATGGAAAGGAGGAGGAAAAACAGATGGTGGAGGAGTTTTCATTTTTTGGAGAAAAGAAAACAAAGTCCCTATCATTTTTCTTATTTAAAGTGTTGTTAGTGATTAAGAAAGCAAATATGTATACAGTGCCAACCTAAATTGTAGTAAGATATTAAAACCCTATATATAATTGTGAGACATAAGGGAGGTGATGTTGCACTCTCTGACACTAGGAAATACATCTATTTTTTTCTCATGCTTATACTTTTTTCCTCTTATTGTTTCCTCCTCGTTTTGTGTAACAAGCCCAAAAGTCATGCCTTTTGATCATGTCCATTAGTAAAGGAAACAACAACAACAACCCAGTATAATTCCACTAGTGAGGTCTGGGGAGGGTAGTGTGTACGCAGACCTTACCCTATCCTGGGGTAGAGAGGCTGTTTCCAAATGACCCTCGGCATCCTTCCCTCCAAGAACTCCCCACCTTGCTCTTGGGGTGACTCGAACTCACAACCTCTTGGTTGGAAGTGAAGTGTGCTTACCATGAGAGCAACCCACCTTGTCCATTAGTAAAGGAAACAGTTCCAACATAACTATTATCCTTCCAACCATTCCATCGAAAGTTTAGAAGGTGAAGAGAATTACTGGCTTTTGAGTTTGTCATCTATTATTTAATATTTATTATACAATATTTTGGGAGTTTTGAGAATAACCAATATTAGAAGGCATTCGTGAGATATGAGAGAAAGTTGCAATGAAAGCTAAGGCAACGTCGTTTTTTTTAAGTACTAATACGATTTTATATATTACTTACTAAAAAGAGTTTAACATATTACAATCCGTAGAGTCACCTGTGGTGACATTGGGGTTAGGTATCCCCTTAGAAAAAAAGTAATTATCACATACAATATTTTGATTTCCTAGAGTTCTAAGCATATTACAAACTGAAGTAGGTAGTTGTCTAGAAAAGTTGCATTCCCCGCTACTGTCCGTACTTAATTGTTGCATCACAAAAAAAGGCGGTTCAGCAAACAGTTTTGTTCTTCCGAATTTATATTGCTTGTTTTCTTGGTTTTTGGCATCTTTAGCTAGTGCATCAGCTACTGCATTTCCTTGTCTAAAATTATGTCGTAGTAGAAGGCCCTTCTCCTGGCGCATTAATGACTTGCAAAAGTAGATAAGATTAGCAAGAACATCGTGCCAATTGTTTAGTGCATTTATCACCTCCGCCGAGTCAGTTTCCACTTCTAATGGGAATAGATCAAACCTTGTCGCCAGTTGCAGCCCCTCCTGGAGTGCCTGCAGTTCAACATGTAAAGGAAAGAGACCATTACAATATTTTTGGAACCCTAGTATCCATTTTCCCATGTCGTTTCTAATTGCAGTACTAGAAAATCGGCAAAAACCGATCAACTTTGGTCGCTCAAAAAAAGGGCCAAAAAACTGACCAAAGTTGGTTGGTTTTTCAAAAAAAAAAAAATTTTTTTTACGAAACCGACCAACTTTGGTTGGTTTTCTTTGGCGCAAAAATGCGGGAAACTATTTTTGAGTCCCGCAAAATTTATTTTTCAAGAAACCGATCAACTTTGGTCGGTTTTTTAATTAAAATAAATAAAAATTAATATTAAAAAAACCGATCAAAATTGGTCGGTTAATTCGGCCGGTCATTTTAAAAAACCAACCAACTTTGGTCGGTAATTTTATTTTTTAATAAAACCGACCAACTTTGGTCGGTTATTTTCGTGCGAAAATACAATTAAAGAGTATAAATCAAATAAAAGACAGTCTTAAAATAAAATGCATCAATGGTCTAGTGGTAGAATAGTATCCTGCCATAGTACAGGCCCCGGTTCGATTCCCAGATGGTTAATCTTTTGATTACATAATTAAAAAACCGACCAACTTTGGTCGGTTTTTTTTTGCAATATTTGTTTTTTAATTTAATTAAATAGTTATGTTGGTCTGGGTGGGTGTGCCCTTGGATGCCACGAAATGGTATTCCAGGGTATGGTTTAGGATTTTGTGGAAAGAAGGACAAATGTTAGTATTGTTAATATTGTTATTGTTCCTATTGATCCATATCCCCCAAATCAGAAACGGAAAAAGATCTGTCCAGCTGATGAATTGTGATTCTAATTTTGGGTTAAGGTTTTTAATGTAGAAAAGCTAGTGAGTTGTGAAGGTTAAGGGTAGAGTTTCGATTCCAAGTTTTCTCCAAAGAGGTTGAACTAGGGGCATCGGATGAATATGTGTACAATAGACTCTACTTCCTTGTGGCACATGGGGCAAGTACAATCAATAGTAATTCCTATGTGCTGCAGGTATTCTCGATAAGGCAGCCTGTTATGGAGACATTGCCATAAGAAATATTTTATTTTGCCTGGACAGTGCAATTTCCAAATACACATGAAGTCACGTTGTCGAGCATGTGTGTTGTTGATGATACTAAAACAAGATTTGCTGGTGAAGCATCCATTGTTATTGAGGTTCTAGATTGGTGTGTCGTTGTTGCCACTCTTTAAAGGTAGTGGAATTTGATCAATTTTGTTCCTAATATCCCTAGGTATTTCAAAGGAAAGTTTTGTGAGGTCCCACTGACCATCGAAATGGATATCTTTTACCTTGGTGTTGTCCTCTTTTCTACCGAGGGGGCCTTCTATACAATGTCTTAGTGGCGGAAGGTCCGACATCCATTTTGATGACCTTGTTAAGATTCGAATTTTTGCTGAGTTGCCATGTGATTCCTTTTGAACAAATCGTCCATCCTTTGAGGATACTCTTCCAAATGGAGGAGGTGTTACCTTTTGACTTATTATTGGCATATTTAAAGATAAGAAGCTTGGACCATGTAGCTGTGGGGTTGGTGAGAAGCCTCCAAGCTAGACTGCTTAGTGTAGTCATATTTTTTGTGTTGGGTGTTTTTAGCCCAACCCCACCTTCTTCTTTAGTTTTGTTGATATTTTTCCAACTCATGTAGTGAACCTTTTTGGTTTCATTAGTGGAGCCCCGGATAAATTTACACTGGATACGGTCGATTTGTTTGAGAATTTTAATAGGTAGCTGAGTGTATTGCATAGCATGACTCGGAATTGAGTTAAGTGTGGAGATTGCTAGAGTTGTTCTACCAGCTATATTGAGAAAGTTGGCTTTCCAAGAGGTAGACTTTGCATGTTATCAATTATGAATTGGTAGTTAGTTAGTTTTGGATGTTTGTGTAGGATTGGAAATCCTAAATATTTCCCAAACGAGTTACTTACTTTAATGTTGAATTTGCTTGCTAACATTTTTGGCAATATTAGGTTGACAATTTTTTGATAGAAGTATCTTGGATTTTTGGAGATTAATATTTTGGCCCAATAGTTTACAAAAGAGGGAGAGACTGTTTTGATGTAGTTACAAGATTTCTCATTCACCCTCGCCATTAATGTAAGGCCATCCGCAAAAAATAAGCGAGATATGCCAAGATCTCGTGGGCTAAGGTGCATGGGGTCCCATTGATAAGTGTCTACTTGATGGGAGATGAGTCACGAGAACATTTCCATACAGAGTACGAAGATGTAGGGGGAGAGGGGGCACCTTTGTCTAATACCTCAGCTAGGGCTGAAGAATTCGGTCGTGGTACCATTGACTAAGATTACAATATTTCTTGTGCAGGTGTAGTGCATGATTAGTTTGGAGATAGATAGAGGGAAATTGAAGTACTTGAGGGTACGGTAAATGAATGACCATTCAAGCCTATCAAATGTCTTTTCTAAATCAAGTTTTAGGATCATATTGGCCTTTTTCCCTTTCATGTTTTTAAAATTATTGATTATTTCATGGATGATGATAGCATTGTTGCTAGTTCTCCTCCCTTATATGAAGCTAGCTTGGAATGGGCTAATGAGGTCATTGTGAAAAGGTTTTAATCTATTAACAATTATTTTAGTGATAACTTTATAGATCGTATTGCAAAGGCCAATCGGACGAAATTTTTTTAGGTTATTAGCATTATGAATTTTTGGTATAAGGCAAATGTAGGTATTATTAATACTTATTGGAAGGGTTTTGGTGTGGAACACTTGGAGACAAAAATTGATAACAGATGGGCCAACGATATTCCAATATTTTTGGTAGAAAAAGGGGTGTATACCATCGGGCCCTGGTGCTTTAAAAGGTTTGAAGGAAAATATGGAATTTACTACTTCAAACGGCAGTATAGGTTTGTCCAAGGATGTGAGATCAATTTTTGGGAAGCTTGTGGGATCTTGGCGAATACTTTGGCAGTTAGTATTTTGGTGAGAGGTTGTGAATACATTGCGAAAATATTGATAGGTATGTTGAAGAATTGCCCAGGGGTTATTGATCCAGTCCTCCGGCTCATTTTTGAAGTACGTGATTTTGTTTTTTTCGTTTTCTGTTAGAAGCCATAATGTGTAAGAATTTAGTATTTGCATCCCCGTCTTGAATCCAAGAGATTCTAGCTAAGTTTCCAGTAGTCATCTTCTATTTTGAGGTAGTTATTGTATTCTGCTTGTAAGGATTGTTCCAAGTGTTGAAGGAAGTCACTGTTAGGGTAGTGCTCAGATTCTTGAATTCCTTTAAGCCTAGCTAGGATTCTTCCTTTCTTATTAAAGATGTCTCCAAAGACTTTGTTCTTCTAGGTTCTTACATTTCCTAGAAAGGTGTTGGATGCTTGGTGGTAGTTAGGCCCTTTCCAACTATCCTTAACAAGGTTACTGAAATCTGGATGTCTACACCAAAAACGTTTCTAGTCTAAAGGGTTTCTGAAGGGCAATATTAGTTTTAGGGATTATTTGAAGGAGTAAGGGATTATGATCAGATTGCGTTTTTTGTAGATGAGTCACTGTTGCATTTGGAAAGTAACTAAACCAATCGCTATTGGCAAATATTTTGTCTAGTCTCTCCATAATAAGTCCCTTGTTTTTCCTCCTATGATTCGACCAAGTGAATTTGCATCCCTTTAAGCCTAGATCAATAAGATTACATTTATTTATACAGTCCCAAAGGTACTTAGCACGATTTTTATTGACACGATTACTACCTAATTTTTCATTTGAAGTTAATACATCATTAAAATCCCCGCCTACAATGCCAAGGGCCTTTATCGTTAGCATGCATATCAACTAAGTTGTTCCAAAGCTGATTTCTACTGTTAACATTGGTGCTAGCATAAATGGAGCTAAATAACCAAGATTTGTGAGTAGAAATTACCTCAATGGCAGCACTAATTTCTTGGCTTCTACGGACAAAGCTATGAACATTGACAAGTATGTGATCCCAGAGAATAACCATACCACCAGATTGGCCTTCACTGGAATTTCAATCATGTCAGAAAAACCATATGGGTTTAGAATGGGCATGTGGTTATCCATTCTAATCTCCAAGAGGGTGACCATGCAAGGGTTATGGGTGTCGACCATTTCCCTAAACTTTAATCTAAAGTTCTCATTGTTTCCACCACGAATATTCCATATGATAAAAGAGATAGCCCTATTCTTGTTGATGTTCCAGTTGTGTAGATTCCCATTCTCCAGCACGCATGCACTGGGTTCCTTCGCTGAAAGGGAACCAAGATCATTGCATGTTGCCCTACTGTTGGGTCTGCTGGTGGTCTTATATCCATTATGCACTTGTAAAGTGCCATCGGACAATTGAAAATTAATGTAACAGTTTTCCATTCTCCATTTTCGTTAGATGGTCGATCTTGTATCAGTCCACCCTGTTCCTTGTCACACTTTTCCTT
The DNA here is from genome assembly GCA_000715115.1 of Nicotiana otophora. Lineage (NCBI taxonomy): Eukaryota > Viridiplantae > Streptophyta > Magnoliopsida > Solanales > Solanaceae > Nicotiana > Nicotiana otophora. The sequence continues at coordinate 34,079 of AWOL01S0010665.1, read as the reverse complement.
TGTTACTTGATTGGTTAATTGCTGTCGAGCGTTTGTGCACTACCCTGTTGAGTGACCAAGATGACCACAATTTTTGCAAAGTAGCTTGTCGTCTTCATATAGGATTTGTTGCTTATGGGAACCTATCAACACAAATGGTTTCATAGGTTTGTTTAGAGGCAGTTCTAGATAGAGTCTGGCATATCGTCGTCGTAGAGCAGCCGATGTACAAGCGTCGACTTTGAGTAATCTTCCAACTGTGTTACCCACTTTTTTTAGGATTTCCCCATCATAGAACTCTGTGGGGAGATGGGGTAGGCGTATCCAAATAGTTATGAATGTTTGTTTAGCAGTCGAAGAAACAAAATTTGGTTCCCAACATTGCACTGATAGAAAATGTCCAAAGATGAACCAAGGTCCATTTTGTAGTGCGTTTTCCATATTCTCCTCCTTATTGAATCTCACTATGTAGTAGTCTTCACCAAAATCAATTAGTAGGAAGACCTATGCTGGTTTCCAAAGGTCTGTCAATTTACGCTTTAGGATTTGGTGAAGAAGTCTCGTTCCTTGTAGTTTAATTGTTACCGAGAATCGCCATGGGTAATAAATACGCTGTTTATCCTCCCAAATTATAGGGACATTGTAGTTTTTTTCCTGGGCGTCAGTGTCCCATTCATCTACTTCTTCATTGGTAACAACATCCATTGGGGCTAGGTGAGGAGGTGGGACTGATATTGAAATGCTTTTTTTCTTGTAAGTCCCCGTAAACTTTACCTAAAAACTCTGGATTTCGTGATGTCGGGGTAGACTTACGTGTTCATGATTGTAAGTATGGACTTTTTGGGTTGAGCGGTGTGCTGGGAGTAAAGGAAATATTTTTCACGCTAGAATGTCACTACCGCGCCGCCCCATGCGACGCGCTTGTGCTGATTTCTAGAACACGTCACAAAATCATTTCTGGGCACATTTCCACTGCCGTGCCGCACCCCACGACGCCCCATGCAGTGCGGCTGTGCTAATTCTGAGTTTTTATAACACGACCCCCATTTCATTTGTCTAGCCTAAGGGTTCGTTTTGGGGGGATTTATGGTATTTTAGAGAGAGGGTAGAGCGATTCTAGAGAGAGGAAAGGGAGGACTAAGGATTTCACTACTCTACCTTGAATTTTATCAAATGGCTGCTAGGGCTTCAAAGAGGTAAGAATTTCTTTCCCCAATTCTTTAATTTCGAAATTTAACTAGAAATGAGTAATTAGTAAGATAATATTTGGGCATAGGAGTTGTCCATCTTGCATGCATGTGTTATCAAAGGGGCGTAAGGAGATTGTTGAGCTGAAAATAGTAGATAATGGGTTTGGGATGATGGAATCTTCCATAAAAGAACCTTGAAACCTTAATGCACACCTAGTGTTTGATAAATGCTCAAATGAGCTAGAACCATGATCATCTTCCTAATTTTGGTTCAATTTGTTACATTTCTAAAGTAGATTAAAGTTGCTAAGATTTTCGGAATATTGTAAAGTGTAAGGAAGCTCAAGTAAAGTATGTTGGCTAAACTCTTCTCTTAGAATTGAATCCCATGGTATTCATGTAACTTACGTAAGTCCCACGTGGTTCACTATAAAAAAATTGGCTATTTCGAATGAATTATGTTGAAAGATATATTTTCAATATGTATACCAAATGCTTTTATCATGTTATGTTATCATTTGAGAATGTGTTCAAAGTATGAGTTGTGCATTAACGAAGGCTATTATGCCAAATTTTATGAAAGATCTCTATGTGCCTAATACTCTTAAGTACTCACATCTGTAATAAAAATATTGATTTGAAATGTCTTGTTGTAGATGATGATGATGATGTTTGAAAGTAAAAAAGGTGAGCATGAAATATTAAATACGGTCGACGTGCCAAGAATGATTTTATAATTGTGGCCACTAGTGCCAATGAAATGAAAAGATGTGAAAGAATTGTGAAATGAGATGATTGATATAAAAAGGATGATGTTTCGAATGAGACGGCCTAGTCGATCGGGTCGTGATCGGACACCATGTCGCACACGTGGTGATGATTGTGCTGGAAATTATGATTTTGGTTGATGTCTTAAATGAGACGGTCTAGCCGATAGGGTCGTGATCGGACTCCGTGCTAAAAGTACGGTGGTATTAGTATTGTGAAAGGTGGCATTATTGGTACTAAAAATCTCCCAACTTAAGATATGAAAATTAATTTGAACATTGTCTTGATCCTAATTTGAGGTTTGATGTTGTTTGAGGCTTCCACTAAAATTATGATTAATCTTACTCGTATTATTTATCATTCTATTGAGAGAGTGTTTTGTCATTCATACTAGCACTATTCCATATGTACTAACGTCCCTTTTGCCGGGGGCGCTGCATCTTCAATGGATGCAGGTGGTTCTACAGCAGGAGACATTGATCAGTGATAGCAGTACACCCTCTTCCCAGCTAACTTGGTGAGCCCCACTTCATTTCAGGGTCATGTATTTTTTGTTCTTTTGTATTGTGTTTGAGTTATAACCGGGACCTTATTTCCGGCATTATCATAGTACTCTTCTCTATCTATTAGAGGCTCCGTAGACATAGTGTGTGTTGTATATTAGTGTTGGGAAGTCAAACGAGTTATGTTGTGTTTGAATTACTTATTCCACTCAGACTATGAAAACTGTGTGTATAATTTGAGACTTTAAATGAAATAACTAATGGTATTGAATTAGTATTGTATACATGGTCTCCTTATCGTATCATTAACGAAAATATGCATTCTTTGTATTTATAAGTGATGTGGGTAGAAAGTATCTAACATGCTTGCTTGACCGGATTCTCTCGGTTGAGCGCCAGTCACGCTCCCCAAGTTCAGGGCGTGACATTCCTGTTCATTGGTCACTAACCTATCCTTGAAGGAGGTGGTTTCAGGTTTATTTAGTGGCTGAGGCGAGTTAATGTCCGGTAGTTTGGGAGGGATTTTCCCTAGATCGGGGTGTTGGGCCATGGTTTTCCACTTTACAAGACTGTTTTGGGGATGTGAAGGGTTTGGATTTTTAGTGAGAAAGTTAAGGCAACATCTGATATATGGTTGAAGCAAAAATCTTCTCTATAATTTTGACTCTTCTGGTAAAATCTTATACTTTCATTTTTTTTGTTGCTTCTAAAGAAGAAGTATTCATCCGTTTTACTTCTAATGAAGAACGAAAAGGAACTTTAGTGGCCACCAACAACAAAATGAGAGAAGACTGTGGCATCAACGACTTCTACTAACAAGCTAACTTTATAGATTATCTTGTTGACCGAAGAAATTGTTGTGTGATTTGTGTCTGAATTTGTATGTCTCTCGAGATGCTCCTCTCTTCTTTAACTATTATTCATTTGCCGTTTCTCTACCCTCCCTATTCCCGAAGGGTTGACTACTTTTGTTCTTCCCCTTCCCTCTTATTTGGATAATATAATAGGCCAGCAGTTAAGTCATTAATAAGTAAGAACTATACTTTAAATGCGATAAGATTAATTTGGTAGGGTCCTTTTGCTGATGTTTCAGAGCATCCTCATCCAGGTACGTGTAATGCAAGAATTACATGCCATTTTATTTTATGTACTATACATTTGAGTACATAACTATTCGACTGTCCAAATCACTTAGTACAATTCAAAGGAATTTGTAATGACCCGGCCGGTCATTTTGAAAGTTTTGAGAGTTTTTTCCCGTATTTGTTTCTGCTTGTTTGACTTTCCGGGAGGTCTTGTTTTTAGTTTCGGTACGTTTCGGGACACTTAGTCCCTAAAACGGAAGCTTAAGTCTTAGAATTTTTAACCGTAGTCGGAACTGTGCGAAGACGACTCTGGAATGAAGCTTTGTCGGTTCCGTTGGGTGATTTTGGACTTAGAAGCATGTTCGGACTGTGAATTTGAGGTATGTAACTGATTTAGGCTTGAAATGGGAAAAGTCAAATTTTTGGAGATTTTGCTGGTAGTGGACTTTTTGATATCGGGGTTGGATTCCGATTTCGGAAGTGGGAGTAGGTCCATAATGTCAAATATGACTTGTGTGCAAAATTAGAGATCAATCGGACGTTGTTTGATACGTTTCGGCACCGGTTGTAGAACTTGAAAGTGCCAAGTTCATTAAGTTTGAATTGGAGGATGATTCGTATTTTTAGCGTTGTTTGATATAATTTGAGGGATCGACTAAGTTCGTATGGTGTTTTAGGACTTATTGGTATTTTTGGTTGAGGTCCTGAGGGCCTCGGATGTGTTTCAGATCATTATCGGATGCGTCTTGGACTTAGTGAAATGGCTAAAGTTCTGTGATCTAGTGCATTTGGTTTCCTTATACGAGACCGCGAGAGAGGGGCCGCGATCGCGTAGGCTTAGCTGGGCAGAGAAAGTTTTGTTTTTCGCGTTCGCAGGCAGAAGGATGCGAACGCATAGTGGTGTGAAGGGGTGCTTCGCGAACGAGTGGCCAAGATCGCGTTCGCGTAGAGTTAAGGAGGCTAAAGCTGGGCCACGCGCTTTGTTCATCGCGAACGCACGAGGACGTTCACGATCGCATAAGTATGAGAGCCAGTGCATCGCGTTCGCGTAGGGTTAAATCCTGGGGCAACGAAGTTGTTCTTCGCGATCGCGAGGCTATTTTCGCGATCGCGATTAATGATTCACTGGGCAGACTTATATCATTTCAAAATGAGGGCTTGGCCATATTTATCAAAACTTGAGTTTGAGAGCTCGGATTTGGACGAGATTTTGAGGGATTTTCAGAGACATCGATTGGGTAATGATTCTACACCTCATTTTGGTTATATCCCACTAATCTATCACTAATTTCATCTTTTAATTTTGGATTTGTGTGAAAAATTTGGGAGAAAATGGTAGAAACTTCATAGACTAGAATTTCGAGTTTTGTAAGGTGATTTGAGATTGGATTCGAGTAATTCTTGTATGGTTGGACTCGTGAGTAGATGAGTATTCGTATTTTATAATTTTTGTCGGATTTCGAGACGTGTGCCCGGGACCCATTTTTCTTGTGGAATTGATTCTTTTAGCCTATATTAATTATATCGTACTACTTATGGCTAGATTCGGGATGTTTAGAGATTTGTTCGAGGGGCAAAGGCATTTCGGAGTAGGATTTTGCGCGATTTGAGGTAAGTAACAGTTTTAAATGTGGTCCTGAGGGTATGAAACCCAGATTATTGGATTGTGTGAGTATTTTGGAGGTGACACACATGCTAGATGACGGGCGTATGGGCGTGCACCATAGGAATTGGGACTTGGTCCATTCCGTGTATATGCTCTCCCTGTATTATATAAATTTGCCTGCAAATCATGCTTAGGCTATGTGATTGTACTGTTGGGACCCGCATAGATCGCGTACTTGTTGAATTATTTGCTAATTGATGTCTTGTACACAATCATGATTTTACTTGCGTATCATATCTCAGTCTCTTTTTGATTCTTGTTGATACACTATGTTATTTTGTTTGGGATAATCTTTATGATTTCTGAGAGCCCGAGAGATTAGAGAGGTTGATAACTGAGTGAGGCCAAGGGCCTATCTGTGAGGTATTGATACTATGGCACGTGAGTTGTCCGTGCAACACGTGAGTTGTCCGTGCGGATCCACATATTGATACTATAGCACGTGAGTTGTCTGTGCGAATTATAGTGCTTGGGCTGAAAGGAGTCCCTCCGGAGTCTGCACACCCCAAGTGAGCGCAGGTACCTATTGAGTGTGAGTACTGAGGGATGAGAACCGAGTGATTGAGATATTATGATGAGTTGAGTGACTGTTTCCATGAGAGGCTGTACTTACTTTTCATTTGTTGTTGCACTTAGTTGCTATCTGTCTTTGTTGTGAAATTTCTGAAAGATTTTATATCTGGATTACCTGAACTTGAACTGTATAAAACTGATTTGATTTAAACTGCCAGATTTGAAAGCATATCTATTTTTTGCTGAAATTATTGAAAATGAACTATAAATGTGTAGCTCGTCACTATCTTCAGTTCCTTATTTATTATTGTTACTTACTGAGTTGGATGTACTCACGTTACTCCCCGCACCTCTATGCAGATCCAGGTGTTCCCGGACATGGTGGACGTTGATCTCGTGCGTGGTTAAGTATCGGAGTCTTACGAGGTAGCTGCCGGCGTTCGCAGTCCTTGTCCCTCCTTTCTTATTATATTTGTTTTCCTGTATTGGCATTTTGGCACCAAGTGTTGTAAACTCCTTGAAGTCGTACCCTCCCAGTATGCGTGAGTCTTCCGCCGATTAATAGAAATGCCGGCCGAAATTCGAGAACGGTCCATCCCACCATAATGGATCTCTCCTACCGCTACCTACTACTGGATCGATTTAGGGAAGGAAAGAAATGCCGATGTTGCAATTCTTCCGATCCCGATAAAGCGAGTCACCCATGATTCGATAGTTCCATTTTCAACTCTGTTTCTAGACTGGCTGTTTAGATGCTCATAACTTAGTGACACCCCGATGTCGGGCTACTTTTCCACACTTATGCTTTGGGTTTTACCCCATTTTTATGAAAAACTCCGGTTATTTTAAATGTCTTGATTTATTTCTATTAAATGTTGAAAGTGTTTTGAAAATGTCGGCTTGCCTAGTATTACGATAGATGCCATCACGACGAGTTAGGTTTTGGGTCGTGACAAAATTTCTTTCTTCTTTCTCTGGAGGGGACAAATTGAACGTATTACCAAAAAAGTGTAGGAATAGTTTTCGAATAATTAAACTGATATTTACTTCAGAAATTAAAATTATTTGGTAGTGACTCTTGAATATTTATCAATACGAGAAGCAAAAAGGGGAGAATATTTGTTGATAGTGCTGATTTCATTGATTTTTTGTTAAAATCTAAGCAGGTAACCACTTAACCTTTATCAAGTAAATAATTGCAGCATAAAATAAAAGTTTCATGAAACAATCAAAGTATCGAACGTTGTATGTGTACAATGGCATAATAGGTGACTATTCAGCGAAACATCCCACTTATTATCAGAAAATGTCACCTTGCATTAGCCTAGATAATCAATTATTAGAGGCATAACTACGTAAACGTTGAGTTGGCGGACAAATTTTCATATTTGCTTACAATTTTATAAAAACAAAAATGAAGTTTGTATAAGCATGAGTATTGTTGTTTGGGATTATCCCTGAATCTACTCCAAATGAGCTCAAATTTGAAACATAACCTCCAAATATCATCAACAACAAACCCTAATATTTGTCAAAACAACAGTAAATCTAATGAATCCATTTTCCAATTAAGAAAATGAAGAAGAAGAAACTGTAAGCAGTAGTAAAAACTAAAGTGACACAACAGCTCACCATTGTAAAACATCATAAACTACCTTAAAATATATTTACAAACACTATATAAAATCATTGTAAGAAGAAGAAAAAGAAAAAGAAGAAGAAGAAGAAGGAGAAAAAAGCCTGAAATTGTTTAAATTCTGAGTACTAGTTAAAAACTTTTAAAAAGTTGGTACAGATTAAACGGGGTTAACCATAAGGCCCCCGTGTAGTTTTTACGATTTTGTGGGTTACTTCATTTGATGTGCCCCAATAAACTTTACAAAAAATTACTTTTTGCTCATATAATTAAAACATAGTTACTGTCATAGAGTTTCAAATTTTACAAATAACATTAAATTCTATGGCATTATCACAATATTTCATCTTTGAAATTTACAACTCCATAACATTAGCTATTTTTCAATCACATAGCTGAAAAGTGGCTATCCCACACTATTACTACCATGGTCCATGGAACATTTGACATTCATTCATTAGTATGGATTTTAAAATGGGCAAATAGCCATTTGAACATCGGGCTTAGTGAAAAGGACTCATCTTGAGTCCAACTAAATGTATTAGCCCAAATAAAATTGTACTTCAACTTAAAATCATGGTGAATTTAAATAAAGAAATATTATGCGACACATCATACATTTATACTATATTTATCATTCGTAATTATACTTTCAGTAAATTTACTATTCATAGCTATATTCGAATTCTATAGCAAATTCATGAAATAAGAGATTAATTGTTTTGAACTAAAACAAGAGAGCAACAAGCTCTCATAGCTCAGGCTGTTTGAAATATTGCAGGAAAACAGATTTAAAATAATCCGAAAAAAATGGGCCTGACCGGACCGGGTCGCGGGTCATGGGTTATTCCAGATTAAATTTTTCGTTAATTATTTAATTAATTAATTAAATAATTGAAAGAAATTTTGTCCAAAAAGATTAATCAATCAATCTTTGACCGAATCCGAATCCGAAGCCGAGCTGAGCGAGCGAGCGACGACGACGACGTGAGGATTGCCTTCTTCTTAACTCTTTAAGAGCTAGAAGAAGAGCAATTATATATATACTCATCAAAAGCCTTTTCTTCCTCCAATATGAGATAATGTCCCTTTGCCAAGGAGGGAAACTCAAATATTTCATTTTTCCTCCATTTCTCATTCACCCTCTTTACACAAGTTTAAAATCCCAACAATCCCCCACATGAATGGGGAATGGCTATAAAATAAAGAAATACACGGACGCGTGTGTGTTTTAGATGCAAGAATTAATTACATCTGGATAAGTAGGTTTCCCTTTGAACTTTCCGTAGTAAACTTATATCAGATATACTCGGTGAATCGGTAGATTTGATATCTTTGAACCGTCGAGCTTTGTTGTATACCTAGACAACATAAGTCACATAATCAATCCTTAACCATCAATGATTCTCATGGTTGTATTTGTTTTAGCCATGAACACCGCCTGGTTTCATGAGTGCTTAGAGAATGGGCCTTTACTTTCATTCCCCTTGAAGCGGCTTATACTTCATACTCACATAGGTAATTTCTAAACGTGTAATCCTATAGACACACTATCTGGTCATATCCTGCCAGACTTAGCAAATCATTAAAAAACTTTAAGCTTTGTTGACTCATCAAAAAGTCTTAATGCTTTACCTCAATTTTTGAACATTGTCTTCATCACGAGAATGGGTTGAGTTCTTTGGCAATGTTGAATTGTAATTCATAACTTTGTTTGATCTATCTGAACCTAACTCGTGGGATCTCCAGTCTGCTAGGTAGAGTTACCGTCATGATGACTTGTCCTAGACCTTAACCCCATTCCCTTTGATGATCTTTCAACTGCCTCTCTAGATAGGCCTTTTGTAAGTGGATCCGACACGTTATCTCTTGACTTTACGTAGTCAATTGTGATAACACCACTAGAGAGTAGTTGTCTAACGGTATTGTGTCTCCGTCATATATGAAGAGATTTTCCGTTATACATAACGCTCCCTGCCCTGCCTATTGCCGCTTGACTATCATAATGTATACAAATAGGTGCCAAAGGTTTGGGCCAAAATGAAATATCTTCTAAGAAATTCCGGAGCCATTTAGCTTCTTCACCGGCCTTATCTAAAGCTATGAATTTAGATTTCATTGTAGAACGGGCGATGCACATTTGTTTGGATGATTTTCAAGACACTGCTCTACCCCCAATTGTGAAAACATATCCACTCGTGGATTTAACTTCAGATGATCCAGTGATCCAATTTGCATCACTATATCTCTCGATCACGGAGGGATATTTGTTATAATGCAAAGCATAATTTTGGGTATGTTTGAGATACCCCAAAACTTGTTTCATTGCCATCCAATGTATGTGATTGGGATTACTTGTAAACTGACTCAGTTTACTAATAGCACATGCTATATCTGGTCATGTACAATTCATGATATGCATCAAACTTTCCAATACTTTTGCATAGTTCAGCTGTGAGTCACTTTCACCTTCATTCTTTTGAAGTGCATAACTCACGTCAATTGGAGTCTTGGCAATTTTGAAATCCAAATACTTGAACTTGTCAAGTACCTTTTCAATGTAGTGAGACTGTGATAATACTAGACCTTGTTGAGTTTTGTGAATTCTGATTCTTAAGATCACATCAGCAACAACTCCTAAGTCTTTCATATCGAATTTGCTAGCCAACATGCGCTTAGTAACATTTATATCTGCCATGTTTTTGCTCATTATCAACATGTCATCAACATATAAACAAATAATTACTTCATGACCTGGAGTGTTTTTAATGTAAACATATTTGTCGCACTCGTTGATTTTAAACCCACTTGCCAACATTGTTTTGTCAAATTTGGCATGCCTTTATTTGGGTGCTTGTTTAAGTCCATAAAGCGACTTAACAAGTTTGCACACTTTCGTTTCTTTACCAGGAACTACAAAACCCTCAGGTTATTCCATGTAAATCTCTTCCTCCAATTCTCCATTTAAGAAAGTTGTTTTAACATCCATTTGATGGATTTCAAGACTATACACAGCCGCCAGTGCCACTAACACCCTAATAGATGTTATCCTTGTTACTGGCGAGTAAGTGTCAAAGTAATTAAGGCCTTCCTTTTGTCTATAACCTTTGACAACAAGTTTTGTCTTATATTTGTCAATAGTGCCATCAACTTTCACTTTCCGTTTAAAGATCCATTTCGAACCTAAAGGCTTATTTCCCGGAGGAAGATCAACCAATTCCCATGTATGGTTATTCAAAATTGATTGAATCTCACTATTGACTGCCTCTTTCTAAAACGCTGAATCAGAAGATGAGATAGCTGCTTTAAAAGTTTGAGGCTCATTTTCAAGCAAGAATGTCACAAAATCTGGTCCAAAGGAAGTAGATGTTCTTTGACGTTTGCTACGCCTTGGATCTTCTATACTTGGAGTATTTTCCTTTGGTTCTTCCCGAGGTCGTTTAGGTCTTTCACTTAACGACTCACATTCAGTTTTATACGGATAGATGCTTTCAAAGAATTCAGCATTATCTGATTCCATTATCTGATTCCATTACCGTATTAACGTGAATTTCGGGATTATCGGATTTATGAACCAAAAACCGACATGCTTTACTGTTTGTAGCATATCCAATGAAAACGCAATCTATAGTTTTGGTCCGATTTTAACCCTTTTAGGTAAAAGAACTTGTACCTTTGTTAGACACCCCCACACTTTGAAATATTTCAAGTTGGGTTTTCTTCCTTTCTATTTTTCATATAGAATAGATTGCGTTTTGCTGTGGGGTACTCTGTTGAGTATTCGGTTAGCTGTAAGGATAGCTTCCCCCCACAAACTCTGCGGTAATACAGAACTTATTAATAAAGAATTCATCATTTCCTTTAATGTCCGATTTTTTCTTTTCGCAATTCCATTGGATTGAGATATGTAAGGTGCAGTAGTTTGATGGATAATTTCATATTCGGAACATATTTCTGCAAACGAAGATTCATATTCTCCACCCCTATCACTTCTAATCATTTTGATCTTTTTATTTAATTGATTCTCCACTTCATTCTTGCATTGCTTAATTGCTTAAATTGCTTCATCCTTAATATTAAGCAAATAAACATAACAATATCGAGTGCAATCGTCAATAAAAGTAATAAAATACTTTTTCCCACCTCGAGATGGTGTCGACTTCATATCATAAATATCAGTATGAATTAAGTCTAAAGGATTTTAATTCCTTTCAATAGACTTATAAGGATGTTTTACAAACTTAGACTCAATACATATTTGACATTTTGATTTATTACACTCGAATTTAGGCAATACTTTTAAATTAATTAGCTTCCGCAAGGTTTTGTAATTGACATGTCCTAAACGAATATGCCATAAATCATTTGACTTCAATAAATAAGAAGAAGCTGAAATTTTATTCATACTGTCAACAACCATTATATTTAGTTTGAAGAAGCCCTCTGTGAGATAGCTCTTTCCAACATATATTTCATTCTTGCTTACAATAACTTTATGAGAAACAAATACATATTTGAATCCATTCTTAACAAGTAAAGAAGTAAAAACTAAATTCTTCCTAATAGTAGGAACATGAAGAACGTTGTTGAGCGTTAACACCTTGCCGGAAGTCATCTTCGGGAATATCTTCCCATAACCTTCAATCTTGGCTGTTGCAGTATTTTCCATGGAAAGCTCTTCTTCGGGACCAACAGTAGAGTAAGTCGCAAATGCTTCCTTGATAGCACAAACATGTCGAGTGGCTCTAGAGTCAATCCACCACTCCTTCGGATTTTCAACTAGATTGCATTCCGAAAGTATTGCACACAAACCATCAATGTCATCATTCTTCTCCACTATGATGGCCTGTCCCTTCTTCTTATACTTTTTTGGGAGACGACAATCAGGGGCTTTGTGACTGATTTTTTCACAATTGTAGCAGTTGCCCTTGAATTTCTTTTTGTTCTGCTCCTTAGTCTGTCCAGAAGACCTCTTTCTCTTCTTACTTTTTGGAGCAGTCTCCTCAATAATATTAGCTCCCATGATCGTTGAATTTCTACGAGACTTCTTCTCGGCTGTTTTGTTGTCTTCCTCAATCTTGAGACGAATCACAAGATCTTCCAATTTCATTTCTTTGCGCTTGTGCTTAAGATAGTTCTTGAAATCTCTCCACGAATGAGGCATTTTTTCAATCATTGCAGCCCCTTGAAATTTTTCATTCACGACCATACCTTCAGCAATAAGGTCATGAAAAATAAGTTAAAGCTCCTGAACTTGGGTTCCAACAGTTTTGCTGTCTATCATTTTATAGTCTAGAAAGAATTGGCAACCACGAACTTCTTCAAGCATGTATCTTCAGTCTAGTACTTCTTCTCAAGTGCGTCCCATAATTCTTTCGAAGTATTTATCGCAATGTACACATTGTATAAGTCATCCTCTAAAGCGCTTAAGATATAGCCTTTGCAAAGAAAATCTGTCTGCTTCCACGCCTCAACAATCATGAATTTCTCGTTGTCTGGCATGTCCGCAGCAGGCACTGGAGGTTCTTCACTAGTGAATTTCTGCATACCAAGTATGGTAAGCTAGAAGAACACCCTTTCCTGCCATCTTTTGAAGTTGGCTCCAGAAAATTTTCTCGATTTCTCTGCCGGTGGAACATCAGTCCGGCTCGACGAGGCTATCGTCGTTGCCGCAACAGTCGCAAAAGAATTTCCGTTATCAATTATCACTTCTCACTGTAAACAACAGAAGAGTTCAATTAATGGCAAAATCAGAACAGTAAACAATACTGTTATTAACAACAAACAGTATGTATAATAAATAAAACCGAAGTTTTTATATACTGTTTCACAGAAAACGATGAAGTTTTTATGTTCTTCAAATCGTTTTCTGAATTTCAATACTCTGATGAAGTTTTTATATATTCAAATCAGAATAGTAAAATTCAGAAGGAGTAGAAAACCACACAAGTTTTAATCTCCACAAACAAAATATAGAATATAATAAATTAATTTCCTTAAGATTGTTATAAATCTGTATTGCTGTAATAAACAATTAAACCATTAAACTTTCTGAAATATATAAACAAAAGAGAAAGTTCGTAACACTTGTTTAACGAAATAAATTCTGGAAAAATAATATAGGAATAAATCGAACCCACTGGAAAGATTCTGGAATTCAAAGTATATTTATAGAGTTGCTGACATTGTTTCTGAAAAGGTTTGCAACCTTTCGGAAACAACCATGACTGTTGGAACAAGCTGTTTGAATATTACGGGAAAACGGAGTCATGGGTTATTCTAGATTGAATTTTTCTTTAATTATTTAATTAATTAAATAATTGTAAGAAATTTTGTCCAAAAAGATTAATCAATCAATCTTTGACTAATCCGAAGCCAAGCCGAAGGAGCGGCGACGGCGCGAGGCTTGCCTTCTTCTTAACTCTTTAAGAGCTAGAAGAAGAGCAATTATATATATACCCATCAAAAGCCTTTTTCTTCCTCCAATATGGGACAATGTCCCTTTGCCAAGTAGGGAAACTCAAATATTTCATTTTCGCTCTATTTCTGAGTCACCCTCTTTAAGCTACACAAGCTTAAAATCCCAACAGTTTCTTGGCTTTAACCTCTAATGGCAACTACAAAACTCACTGGCTTCATTTGGCTGAATATATATTTAGTTTGATCATGAAGCTTTTGGCTCCCTAACTTTGTTTGAGACTGAGGCGTGATAATTATTATTGTGAAGCTTTTGGCTAACGGTGATTCATTGTCATAGGTCCAATCATAAGTTGCACCTCTTCGTTTAAACTCAACATATTAGCTATAAATAGTAGACCGTTCCCTCATATTTTCCTTACGAAAATTCTGAATTCTCCTTTTCCTTTTTGCATTGTTTTCTTACAAAACAAACAACGTAAGTGTGATTTACTGCCACTATTTGTGTTCGTTGAAATACTGGGGTTTGAAGTACCGCTACACCAGTGTATAATCCGTTCTATCCTTGGAAGAAATAATCTACAACCTCGGGTACTAGGAGGGGATTAAGTTTATTAAGTTTCTTCTACCTTTCTGTTTATACGTTGTTTTCTTCTCCAGATTTGTTTTACAAATACAGTATACTAACAAGCTTAAGGAACTTAATTTTATATTATGTATTTGTGTTATACATAATGTTCTGGAGACTAAAATCTGTGTGGTTGTTTACTCCCGTTTTAGAGATTAAAGCCTTCGTGGTTTTCTACTCCATTTGTTTACTTTAACGTATATTCTGTTTTGTTTTACTATTTGTTATTTGGAGATTAAAATCCTAGAGATTTTCTACTCCATTGGAGATTAAAATCTACGTGATTTTCTACTCCAGTTTTATTCGTTTTGAAGATATAAAAACTTCGTCGTATATTAAACGTTTGTTTGTGTCATTCTTTTACAGAAATGACGACTGAAAAGGGAAACCAAGTTGTTCCTATGGTGACTGCCAATGCATCGACAAGCCGAACAACACCGGCATTGGCAAAAAAACCCGAAAAAGTTTTCGGGAGTGATTTCAAGTGGTGGCAACAGAAGATATCCTATTTAACGACTTTAAGTCTACAAAAGTTCGTTAAAGAAGATGTTCCTGTTCTGCCTAATGAAACTCCAGACAATGTACGCTTTCTCATGACTGAGGCGTGGAAGCATTCTGATTTTTTGTGCAAGAATTACATTCTTAGCAGGCTGGAAGACGATGTGTATAACGTCTATAGTAATGTGGAGACGTCTAGTCATAAACACTTACAGTATAAATTATCTCATTAAGAATAAAATGAGAAGTTTATATTCAGAATTCCTAGACGTCTAGTTTGATGTCTAGTTTGATGTCTAGTTTGATGGGCACTTAGACTGCATTTGCTGGTCTTTCACCTTTTGGAATACTCGTTCCGTCCCATTTTATGCATGTAGTTTGATGGGCACATAACGTCTGTCATAAACACTTGTGCAGTGTAAATTATCTCATTAAGAATAGAATGAGAAGTTTATAGTTAAATTGCTTCTAATATACACATGTGTATATTTCTTTTTAACACGAACTAAAAACTAAAGAGTATCATACAAATTGAGATGAAGGGAGTGCTTGGTTTTCAGTTTCAACTTACAAACGCTAGAAAATGTATTCTATCAAAATCAAAATGTTTAAGACATTTTCGTAGAATTAAGTCAACGGAAAGAAAGAAGCAAAACTAGTTAGAAGCACATTTTGCAAGTGGGCAAACAAGGTATGCAAGACAACCTTTTCTTTTTCTTCGTCTTAAAAATGGTCATGAAGTTTCTGATCGTTTGGTTCTTCGCATAACACATAATTTGGTTCTCTCTCTCTCTCTCGGCAGCTGATGAAGTTCTTCTCATTTCTTTTGGGAGTGGATGGTTTAAATAAACCCGCTATTTTCTGGGTCAACCCAAGTCAGCTGATTTGTACATTCTGTTTTATTTTTTGTTCAATATATATATGTGTAATCTATTTCATTGGATTTAAAACGCTTTTACTCACCCCATATTGTTGGATGTATAGGGAACATTGAGAGATCTAAGGAAAATATGTGTTGAACTGGTATGTTTCACCAGCAAGAATGAGAAATATGTTAGTTGAAATGTTTCCGCATAGGTTATATTGTAGTACACATTAAATTCAAATTGAAAGAACACTGAAATATAATGATAAAACAGGGTGAACGAGAAAGAATAATGGATTCACTTTATGAGTAGTAATAACAAGAACTGTTCTAGTTCCACAGATCCGAATCTGTCAATAAAAACAGGACTCTATAGCAATGTTATATATATTTCTAGTAAGTATGCTTTCACCAATTGTCCGACTGATTTTCTTTTGTCCAACTGATTTGAAGTTATCATCATATATATTGTTTAAAGCTATACTTAACCAATTATCCGGATGCTAACGGATCACGCCCAACTCTAGTCCTAAAAGGATAAGCGGTCGCTGTAAATATAATCTGGTCTAAGAGTGCGGCGTCGAATCCCACAGAGAACTAAGGTTTAACTACAACTATTGACTATCACTAAGAAGACAAGCTCGAACAATTCCCAAGTTATAAATATAAAGATTCTTATGTTAAACTAATTAACTAACAAATTAAAGGAGTGAACTAACAACTATAGATACTAAGGGGGGGAGACAAGATTAAGGAGGTCTAGAGTTATGATTTTTTCCAATTGTCGGAATCCTTCCCGCTATGTCTTCTATAATTTTGCTTAAGTATTTTCTACCGATCGTGAGTGGTTTGGGTGTCCTAGCTCTCGCTCGAGCAACTACTATAATTTACTAGACGTATTCTCTCGAACTACGCTAGCTGGCACTAATTCACCGCTCACTACGATCGCACTAAGGTTTCGTTATCTCTAATCCCGCCTTTAAATCCTCCTTATTGATCTCTCACATATGTTAGGAGTGATGTTGATCAATAACTACCTAAATGTGTACTCTCTCTCTCGATCAATATACACACTAAATAGGTACGGTTATTTAATGGCCATTCAATCAACAACAATAAATACGTAGTTGAACAAGTAGAGAAATCCAACGGCTCAATTATATAAAAACATAATAATAATTTATCCTACAAAAGGTTCCATCAAAACCCTAGACAACGAATTAGTTATTCATAATAGTATGCAAAACTACAATACTAGAATTCATAACCAATAATGAAAATAGGAAGAAGGAAGTGAAAAACCCGTAGAAGAATTCTCCGTCTTGCTCCTAGTGTGTTCTTGCCTCCGTTGGTCAATAATACTCTCTAAAAACGTCCCCCCTCCCCCCCCTTCAAAAGTGAGTTTAAAGACTATTTATATGGGATAGGGTTAGCATGAGGCGAAATAATACAAGACCATTTTGAAATAGCCTTTTTAGGATAGCCCGTTCATTCTCTCGTGCGCACGCGAGAGTGAACGAGCGAAGTTCTTCTCTTTTTCTTTTCCTTCTAGGTATCTTGTGCACTTCCATGCCTTTTTCCCATAATCCTCTATTTTTTCTCAAGCTTTTCCTCTACTAGCTCGTTCACTCTCTCGTGTGCACGCGAGAATGAACGAGCAAAGTCCTTCTTTTGTCTTTTGGTCCTGAATCAACTTCTATTGCTCATTTTTCGTCCAACTTGCTCATACACATAAGAATGCACATAATGAGCATAATTCAATACAAAAAACTCATGTAACCTACTGTAACCACACAAGTTATGAGATGAAAGTACACAGAAAATTATGCATTTTTGGCCGTTTATCAACACCCCACACTTAAATTCTTGCTCGTCATCGAGTAACTTTCAAAATTAAGCAAAATGGCAAGAAACACATTTCCAAAATATACTCAAGCATCATACCAATGACAATGGCTTATGCCAATACTTAGAACTCAACATAAGAACTATTGACATCTTTCTTCTACAATAGACCCATGCCAATACTATTTAAAATATTTGTGTGACTTCTTCTAACATCCTAACCTCAAGAGATGACTCCAATAAATTCCTTACTATGAAACACTTCTTGTGTCAACTCAAAATTCTTGGACTTTACCAATCCTTTATAAATCATGTGCTCTCACCACAATTAAAGAGAGAAATTAGTCCACACACTCAAATATGCATTCAAGTATAATTTAGGAACTTACACATTGAAAGAATTCACTCACTCTTACAAAGAAATTCATGTGCATCCCGAGGTCGTATAATAGGCTTGCCCGTAGTGTATGTCTCTACTAATTTAAGCTTGCGAAGTCCAGGATTAATTAGGTCTTTCCAGGTTGTAATGTATGCTAAGGGATGGGTAGGATATATTTGGGTATAGTGACTGATCTCGTCCAATTTCACTCCTCACTTGAGATTATAAAAAAGGTCGATGCAATAGTAATACCCAACAAGAGTCGGGGTCGAATTTCGCAGGGAACTATATGAATGGGTATTAGTAGTATATATCTTAGCGCGTGAAATATCTAAATTTTCACTTCCGCAATATTTGGTTTTGTTTAAAAATCTAAACTAAACTACGATTGTTATTCAAAGAATGAAACTAGGAAATTATTTTTGTTGTTTTACAAATGATATAAAAGGCCTAGGGATATGACCTTCACCTATGTGTTTGCCTAATGGGTTATAAACGTTAAAGCTTGTTTTATTGGCCGGGGTATATTATAGCTATCAATACTCATGTACCCACTAAATACCTCTCAGCCAAAGAGTGATTTTGCGCAATTTGGTTTTCTCAAGTCCAAATATGTATTGAATAAAAAAGTTGATAAGAAGCTCAAGTCGGGTTTTATTATCTCTAGATTCAACCCTTTAATTTGACTTATCAATCTCTCAATTGACCCAATTTATTGCTAGCCAAGTTTTTTTAGACTATGTCTCTCTTTCTCAAGTAGAGACTAAGTCAAATAAGCATGAATTACTATTTGCAACCATTAATTCTTCAAATAAAAATAAGAACAAGGCTAGATAATAAACACCCAATCATAAACAACCAATAAATCAAACACCCATTAAGTTTACACACTAGGGTTGAGTCACAACCCTAGTGAAAATTTAGCTACTCATTCTTAAACTATAAGAAACAGGAGAAGAAATGATAATTAAACTCATATTAATAATTAAAATGATGAAATCAATATTCAAAAAGCTCAAAATAGCAAAAACTACTAAAAAGATTAAAAGAAACCGTCTACTGTAGCAGCTGATGTAAAAAATTTACCTAAATAAGTGAAACTCTTCTATTTATACAAAGCTAGAATTTTCGGATAAAAATGCCTTTCTGGAGGTTTTGCGGCCACATAATAATGAAGTGCAGCCGCACTGCCCTCTTTCTGTGGTCCGCACAATAATGTCTAGTGCCACACTTTGTTCTTCTGCGCTCCGCACATGGAAATGTGCGGCCGCTTAGCTCTTCTTTTGCGGCCGCACAATAATTGTGCGGTTCGCACTTGTGTTGGACTGGAGGTGAAGGTTCTATGAACTTTTGCTTTGACCCAGCTTCTGCGGCCGCACAATTCGTGTGTGGTCCGCATATTGCAACATTCTGTGATGGAATTGCTTCACGACCTGCGGCCGCAAATGATATTCTACGGTCCGCACTTTGAGCTTTTGAGCATGCTTTTGTCCTTGAGTTCAGATTACTCATTCTTGAGTTGGATTTCATTTCGGGAGCTCATCTTCCAATATTCCTCCAGTTAAGTACATTTCATTAGTTTTCGAGAATACAATGAAGCGCTTTTGGACTAAAACGAAAGCTAAAAGGCGCTAATAAGTAGTCAAAATCCTCACTTATCAACTCCCCCAAACTTAAGCTTTTGCTTGTCCTCAAGAAAATAAAGTAGTTCTCTCTTCGACAAGTTAAGAGCCATTCCAGCTAATCAAAGGTGAATCAATCACATATCAATTGGGACCAACAATTACCTACGACACTTATGAATTATGAACAAGGAAATACGTTAAACGTCTAAGCACGAATGGTTCTAATGTGACACTTGAGCATTAAGAGCTGCCTTTATTCATCAAGGAAGCTCGCTCTTTCATGCAGGTCGTTGTGGATCTAAACTCCTCATCCTCTACTCTCTGTTTTCCTATCTCACTTAAGAATATAACACTCACTTCAAAGATTTGTGAAAGGTTCATTTATCTCTCTCAAAAGAATGTCGCAAGTACGACTTTAAGTACCATAGGCTTGCCCCTCATGTAAATCACCACTAATGTAAGCTTACTCGGCTTGAAATCACGTAGGACTTTTTAGGGATGCAGTGAAGGATTTTGTACTAAGGTTGGATAAGCTATGATAGAACGGGTTCACATTTCCCTAAGCACTCCATTTTCTTTTATCGGCTCATGCTTTTCCCAACTCTTTGAGGCATTTTATTTTCCTTAGGGGAACTTTTATCGGCTCATGCTTTTGCCAACTATCTGAACCCTCGGAAGTGCTATGTGAGGAGGAGCTTTCGTCTCTAAGTTAGTACCTTCCCTGCGGCTGTTGTGGGTGTGATTGACCCGCAGGCTGCTCTTGCATTGAGTCGCCCTCCGATGCTTCCCGAGGGCTTGGAATGTCTTCCTCGGCCTGCTGTGGCTTTCTTGCTGATTACCCTTTGGAGGGCGAGGGTTAAATTTCTTTTACCTCTGCCTCTGGAAGGCTCACCCCTCCCATTTGACATGTCACCACGACCTCGAGATCTGATCATTTTCTGTAACAAGCAACAATAGAAGTCAGATGTAATTCAATTGAACACAGACAATGATCATAGTCTAAAACCAGAGTGCAGGGTGGGGAAGTGTGGTCTGCATAATTGCAAGTGCGGCCGCAGACTGGGTTGTGCAGACCGCAAAATTTGGAAGTGCGGCCGTAGTGATGAAACTGCGGTCCGCACAATTTTGAGTGCGATCGCACATCTGAAGTGCGGTCCGCACAATTTTTATTGCGGACGCATATTGGATACCTCAAAATAACAACTCTCTGAAGACAGAGATTTGTATGATATGCGGCCGCACACACATTTCTGCGTCCAGAGTGGAATTTCTGATGTCCGCACAATTTCTTGTGCGGTCGCAGATTTCAAAATTAAATCGGGAAAACTTTCTAAGGGTTTCAATTTTTGCACAAATCCGACATGGTAATAGCAATAAAACATTATAATCAAGATACCTATTCCCCAAATAGCAATTAGGAGTTGACCCAACATAATTTAAACCCCTACATAGACATAAAATTGACCTCTAGTGACAAATGGCCTAAAATAACTAACAAATTGTAAATTAAACTAAGAAAATTGAAGAATCCTAGAAGTAATTTGAGCATACCAGATTTGAATTAATGCAGATGAGTGATCACAAATTTTAGTCTTGAGAACAACTACTTTAGCAAGAAATATCAATTTTTATGAATTTGAACTCAGAGAGGGAAAAAGTCGAATAGTAGCCCCACAAGTACTATGTATACTGAAGGGCCAAATTTAAGGGACAAGAGATCGAGTGTGGCCGTAGAATTACTTCTGCGATCCGCACTCTCCTACCTGGTAGTTCAATTGCCTTTGCTCATCTGCGGTCCGCAAATTTAGCTGTGCGGCCACAGATTTTGGTGTGGACCGCAGATTTTGTTGTGCGACCGCACTTTGGCTGTTTCTCTGACTAACAAACTTCAGAGAGTTTGCATTTTTTATCTTAATTTGTTCGGTCCGCACAAGATTGGTGCGGCCGCAATTTCCTTCTACTGTAGCATTCAAAATTGTGCGACCTGCACTTTTTCCATACTTAGCCAATTGTTTCTGAGCACAGTTCCTTTAAAGAAACGTAGTACTGCAACACACTTCAAATCCAGTTAGTACAAAATAACACATATCTATAAAAGAAGAAGAGAAAAAGAAATAAACATAGGTTGCTTTCCAAGAAGCTCCTGATTTAATGTCGCAGCATGACGCAGATTACCGTCACTTCAAATCAATCACTGCCACCACGTGACCATCATCATCTTGCCCCAAATAATGATTCACCCGGTGACCATTGACTCAGAATGCCTCATCAGTTTTGTTCTTCAAGTCCAATGCACCAAAAGGTGTCACACCTATAATTTCAAAGGGACCACTCCATTTGGATTTCAGCTTTCCGGGAAACATCTTCAATCGTGAGTTGAACAACAAAACAAGATCGCCCACCTTGAACTCCTTGTTTCGGATGTATTTGTCATGAAGGTAATTCCTTTACTCTTTGTACAAGGACGAACTTGCATATTCATGGTACCAAAACTCATCTAATTCATTCAATTGTGCAACCCTCAAGTTAGCGGCTGCATCCCAATCAAGATTTAACTTCTTTAAAGCACATATGGCCTTGTGCTCGATTTCTACCGGAAGATGAAAAGCTTTTCCAAACACCAACCGGTATGGAGACATCCCGATAGGAGTTTTGAAAGCAATCTGATAAGCCCATAGTGCATCATCAAGTTTCTTTGACCAATCTGTCCGGTTAGCATTCACTGTTTTGGACAAGATACTCTTTATCTCCCGGTTGGAGACGTCCACTTGACCACTAGCTTGAGGATGATAGGGAGACGTAACTTTATGAGTGACACCATACTTACTAAGCAAGGTGTCAAAAGCCTTGTTGCAAAAATGCGACCCCCCATCTCTTATAATAGCTCGCAGAGTACCAAATCTTGTGAAAATATTCTTCTTCAAAAATGCCACCACACTTCTCGCTTCATTGTTGGGTAGAGCAACGACCACAACCTATTTAGACACATAATCAACCACGACCAAGATGTAGGTGTTTCCAAAAGAACTCACAAAGTGCCCCTTGATGTCAATACCCCACACATCAAAGATATCAATTCTAAAATGGTAGTGAGAGGCATTTCATTCTTCTTCGAGATTCCACCGGCCCGTTGGAATTCATCACATCTTTTCACCATATCACTTGCATCTTTGTAGAGAGTGGGCCAATAGAAACCGCAACTTAGCACTTTAGCCGCCGTTCTTGCTCTGCCATGGTGACCACCATAAGGTGAAGAGTGACAAGCTTCAAGAATACCATTTTTCTCTTCATCCGGTACACATCTTCTAATTACCCCATCCGTGCAAATCCGAAAGAGGTAAGGTTCGTCCCAATAACAATCTTGACAGTCGCGTTTGAGCTTCTTCCTTTGATTTGAAGAGAACTCATCCGAGATGATTCCACACACAAGGTAGTTTTCTAGATCGGAGAACCATGGCACCTCCTTCATTGAAATAGCCAAGAGTTACTCATCGGGGAAGGAATCATTGATTTCAAGGCCATAATGCGGCCTCCCCTCCTCCTACGAATAATACAAGTGGCCCGCTACTTGATTTTCACTCTATTTACGATCTTGGATGTCAATATCAAACTCTTGCAACAATAGCACCCAACTCATCAACCGAGCCTTTGAATCTTTCTTGCCCATAAGATAGCGAAGTACCGCATGATCTGTATGAACAATAACCTTTGCACCCATCAAGTATGGGAGGAACTTCTCAATAATAAACACAGTGGTAAGAAGCTCTTTTTTGGTAACGGTGTAATTGACTTAGGAATCATTCATGGTCTTACTAGAATAGTAGACCGGATGAAAAATCTTGTTGATACATTTCCCCAAAACTGCTCCAACCGCTACATCACTAGCATCGCACATGAGCTCAAAAGGAATACTCCAATTAGGAACGGTGATGATAGGAGTTGTTGTCAACTTGAACTTGAGAAATTCAAAGGCTCTCATGCAATCATCATTGAAGTGAAATTTAGCATCTTTCTACAAAATCTTGCACAAGGGGTTCATCACTTTGGAAAAATCTTTTATGAAGTGCTGGTAGAACCCCACGTGACTCAAGAAACTTCTCATTCCTTTCACGGATATTGGAGGTGGAAGTTTAGAAATCACTTCTATTTTTGCCTTGTCGACCTCAATGCCCTTGTTTGAAATTTGATGGCCAAGGACAATGCCTTCCTCGACCATGAAATGGCATTTCTCCCAATTTAATACCAAGTTCGTTTTTTCACATCTTGCCAATACTTTATCCAAATTTGCCAAGAAATCATCAAAGTATTCCCCGACTACCGAAAAGTCATCCATGAAGACTTCAAGGTAGTCATCTACCATATCCGTAAAGATAGCCATCATACACCGTTTAAAAGTGGCCGGTGGATTGCACAAGCCAAATGGCATCCTCTTGAAAGCGTATGTGCCATAGGGACAAGTGAAAGTTTTTTTCTCTTGAACTTCCGGGGCAATAAGGATTTGACTGTAGCCCGAATATCTATATAGAAAGCAATAGAACGCCCGGTCGGCCAACCTATCAAGCATTTAGTCAAGAAAGGGTAGTGGGAAATGGTCTTTCGTTATGACTTTGTTTAGCTTTCGATAGTCCATACACACTCTCCACCTGATCATCGTACTTGTTGGAATCAACTCGTTCTTATCATTGGTGACTACAATTATGTCCCCTTTTTTAGAACACATTGCATCGGAGAAGTCCATGAACTGTCAGAAATGGGGTAGACAACCACGACATCTAACCAGTTTATGATCTCCTTTTTTACCACGTCTTACATGGCTTCATTGAGTTTTCTTTGAAGTTCAATGGAGGGTTTGGCATCTTCTTCCAAGTTAATCTTTTGCCTACAAAATGCGGGGCTTATTCCCTGAATATCCTCCAAAGTCCACCAAATAGCTTTCTTCCTCTTGTGGAGCACCGCCAATGTAGAGTCAACTTGTACGTTAGTCAAACAAGAGGAAAGAATAACTGGTAAAGTAGAACAAAGGCCAAAGAATTCATACCTGAGATGTGGAGGCTCTTCAATTGAAGGCTTTGTAGGAGGAGTTTTCCTATTCTCAAGATCCAAGGAAAGCTTCTGGGGTGCATAGTTATATGACCCTATTCCTTGCAAAGAATTAACACATTTCATAAAGTCATCCATCTGATATCATCAAAATTTAGCAAGACGACCTCCAACATGTCACCCACATTAATCGTGGCACTTGTATCATCAATAATCACATCAGTGACCAAGTCCACAAACGACACACTTCATTGCTATTCGGTTGCCTCATAGATTGGCACACGTGGAACACTACCTTTTCATCACCCACCTGGAAAGTGAGGTCTCCAGCTTCCACATCAACAAGAGCTTTCCTCGTATCAAGGAAAGGTCTACCAAGAATAATCGGGACCTCATAGTCCACTTCATAATCAAGAATAACAAAATCCGCCGAGAGAATGAACTTGTCAACTCAAACTAATACATCCTCAATCACCCCCAACGGTTTCTTCATTGTACAATCGGCCATTTGTAATCTCATAGAACTATGGCACCTCCTTCATTTTTTCACTATTCCAATTACCTTGGTTTTTAGAATTCCAACTGCCTTGATTATTTGAAGGTCTCCATTATTGTTGAGTAGGGCCTTGCAAGTTGTTTCTTTGTCCTTGAAAGTTGTTCACATATTGGACCTCTTCCTCTTGATCATTGTAAGAATCACCTTGATCAAATCCACTATCATATTGCACAAGATTGTCCCCTCTTTGTTGCACTTGTGGACTTCTTGTTCTTCTCTTGTTTACCATTATGTTGACTCCCTCCATAGCATTGACTTGCCTCGGATTTTGTACTTGTTGAAGTTGAGCCTTTGCCAATTGGTTCATGGTGGTTATTAACTAGGCTATGGCTTACCCATGATCATGTAACTCTTTATGAATAAGAATTACATTTGGATCACCTTTTGGAAAATTGGCTCTAGATTTCCATACCGATGAAGTATCTGCCATCTCATCCAAAATATCACACGCCTACGCATAGGGCGTAGCCATGAAGTTCCCACCGGCAATTTGGTTCACTACACATTGGTTGGTGGTATTGATCCCCCAATAGAAAGTTTGTTAAATCATGTTCTCCGTCATATCATTGTTGGGGCACTCTTTCACCATTGTTCTATACCTTTCCCATATCTCGTGCTGTGGTTTATTGGGCTCTTGCTTGAATGCTACAATTTCATCCTGAAGAATAGCCATGTGCCCGGGAAAGAAGTACTTTGAAATAGATTTCTCCGCTAGTTCATCCCATTTATGAATGGAATGATTTGGCAAACATTACAACTAATTTAAAGCTTTTTCCCATAGAGAGAAGGGGAAAATCCTTAGCCTCAAAGCATCCTCGGAGACACTTGTTTGTTTGCTCCCCCAACACGTATCTACGAACCCCTTCAAATGTTTATATACATATTGAACCAGTTCAACGGTGAAGAACCCTCGTTGCTCGAGCAAAGTGAGCATCATGTTCGTTATTTGGAAGTTACCCGCCTTAATACGGGGAGGAACTATAGCACTTGTATACCCTTCATTTGGCAACACCCGGTGAGGAGCCGCTCGTGGTGGAGGTGGGGGTGGAGCTGGTATATTGTCTTAAGGCTGTTGGCCTCGTCTATTGGCCTGAGGTTCAAGAGGGACCTCATCCATTTGATTATCCTCAACATCCACAACCCCCACGGCTATGTTTCCGAGATCGTTGTTTGTCATGATTGCACCTATAACACTCACACGTTAGTAACAAGGAAGGAAAAGAAGATATCCCAAATACACCTAACTATATAGCTAACACCATTTTTTAGCTCCCCGGAAACGATCAATTTTAAACGACGCAAAAAATTGATCTTATCCAATTTCACTCCTCACTTTGAGGTTATGAAAACGGTCGATGCAATAGTAATACCCAACAAGAGTCAGGGTCTAATTCCGTAGGGAGCTATATGAATGGGTGTTAGTAGTATATATCTTAGCGCATGAGTTTGTATATCTAAATTTCTACTTCCGCAATATTTGGTTTTGTTTAAAAATCTAAACTAAACTACGATTGCGATTCAAAGAATGAAACTAGGAAATTATTTTTGTTGTTTTCCAAACAATATAAAAGGCCTAGGGCTATGACCTTCACCTAGGTGTTTGCCTAATAGTTTATAAACTTAATGCTTATTTTATTGGTCGGGGTGTATTATAGCTATCAACACTCAGTACCCACTAAATACCTCTCAGTCAGAAAGTGATTTTACCCAATTTGGCTTTCTCAAGCCCAAATGGGTATTGAATAGTACGTGACCTCTGTGGGTCCCAACAGTACTATCACATAGCCGAAGCATGATTTCTAACATGATTTACAGTCAAATTGCGCCAACACATAGAGAGCATATAGCTAACAACAAGTTATTCAACTTTATAGTTTCACGGGACAGATCAAGTCACAATCCCCTTGGTGCACGCCCACACGCCCGTCACCTAGCATGTACGTCATCTCCAAAATAATCACATAACACAAAATCCTGGGTTTCATACCCTCAAGACCAGATTTAAAATTGTTACTTACTTGAGAGTGTGAAATTATTTACTCTGTTATGCCTTTGCCTCACAAATCGGCCTCCGAATGTCTTGAATCTAGTCACAATAATTCACTTCACTCAATAAAATTTATTGGAATTAATTCCATATGAAAAATATAATTTTCCATAATAATTAGAATTTTAGCTCAAAAATTGCCCGTGGGGCCCACGTCTTGGAACTCAACAAAAGTTAGAAAATCCGGAAGCCCATTAATCACAACTCTAACCATACTAATTTTACCAAAATCCGACCTCAACTCGACCCCCAGAGCTTCAAATCTTATTTTCAAATCCCTAAGTTCAAATCCCCGATTATTTGATTACACCTCAAAAACATGTTATTTACACCTCAAAAATATGTAATCCCCTCTGTTTTGTACTGCCCAGGGTTTTTCGCACCTGCGGCAACTTGGCGCAGAAACGCCAACCGCATGTGCGGAAAAATCCATATTTGCGCCTTTTCCTGCATCTGCACGTCTTTGAGCACTTCTGTGCGCGAAGGGTCGCATCTGCGGCTCTTGACTCAAGCATCCCTGGCCGTTTCTGCAGGTCCCTTTCTCTCTTCTGCAGCTTTGCACCTGCAGTTCCCACTCCGCAGGTGCGATTACACCAGCGACACCAAAACATCAGCTATTTCTTTTACTTAATTCCAAGTTCGTTTACTACCCGAATTCAACCTGAGACCCCCGGGACCTCAACCAAACATACCAACCAATCTTAAATCATGATGCAAACTAAGTCGGGCCTTCAAATCACGTCCAACAACAATAAAAACATGAATCGCATATAGATTCAAGCCTAATAAACTTTTAAACTTTCACTTTCTACAAACAACGCCGAAACCTATCAAATCACATCCGATTGACCTAAAATATTGCACACAAGTCATAAATGACATAACAGACCTATTAAAAGTTTCAGAATTAGATTTCGACCTCGATAACAAAAAGTCAACCCCCCCTCAAACTTCCCAAAAATTCAACATTCGGCATTTCAAGCCTAATTCCTCTACGGACCTCCAAACATATTTCCGGACATGCTCCTAAGTCCACAATCACCATATGGAGCTATTGGAATCATCAAAATTCAAATTCGAGGTCATTTACACATAGGTCCATATCTGGTCCACTTTTCTAACTTAAATATTCAATTATGAGACTAAGTGTCTCATTTCAACCTGAATTCCTTCCAGACCCGAACCAACTAACCCAATTGTAAGGCATAAATTGAGCAGTAAATGGGGGAACGAGGTTATAATATTCAAAATGACCGGCTGGGTCGTTACATTCTCCCCTCTTAAACAAACGTTCGTCCTCGAACAGGTTTAGAATAATACCTGAAGTCTCAAATAAGTGAGGATATTTACTCCGCATATCCTACTCAACCTACCAAGTAGCTTCTTCGGTTGTCTGGCCTCTCCACTGCACCTTTACTGATGCTATGCTCTTTAACCTCAGCTTTCTAACATGCCTGTCTAGAATAGTCATTGGCTCCACGTCGTAAGTGAAATTATCGCCTAGCTGTACTGTACTGAAATCCAAAATATGAAACGAACCCCCGACATACTTTAGGATCATGAATACATGAAACACTAGATGAACACATGATAGACTAGGTGTCAAAGCAAGTTCATAAGCGACCTCTCCAATTTTTTTAAGTATCTCAAAAGGCCCAATATATCGAGGGCTCAATATGCCCTTCTTCCCGAACCTCAACAGACCCTTCATGGGAGAAATATTGAGCAGAACCTTCTCCCCAACCATGGGAACAGCATCACGAACCTTCATGTCGGCATAACTCTTCTGTCTAGACTGTGCCGTGCAAATCCGTTCCTGAATTACTTTGACCTTCTCTAAAGCATCCCGAACCAGGTCAGTACCCAATAGTCTAATCTCTCCCGGCTCAAGCCAACCCACCGAAGACCGACATCGTCTCCCATATAAAGCTTCATACGGAGCCATTTGAATATTTGGCTGGTAGCTGTTATTGTAAGCAAACTCTACGAGTGGCAGAAATTGATCCCAAGAACCCCCAAAATCTATGACACAAACGCATAACATATCCTCCAATATCTGAATAGTACGCTCGGAATGTCCATCTGTCTGAGGGTGAAATGTTGTACTCAATTGAACCTGTGTGCCTAATTCTCGCTGCACTGCCCTCCAAAACTGTGAGGTAAACTGCGTACCCCGATTTGAAATAATGGACACCGGCACACCGTGTAGGCGAACAATCTCGCGAATATAAATCCCAGCCAATTGCTCCGAAGAATAATTAGTACCGACTGGAATAAAATGCATAGATTTGGTCAACCGATCTACTATCACCCAACCAACATCAAATTTGCTCAAAGTCTTTGGGAGCCCAACTATGAAGTCCATGGTAATACGCTCCCACTTCCACTCCGGAATTACACGTCTATGAAGCAATCCTCCTGGACTCTGATGTTCATACTTTACTTGTTGACAATTTAGACACTGAGATACAAACCCAACTATATCTTTCTTCATCCACCTCCACCAATAGTGCTGCCTCAAATCCTGACTTCACGGTGCCTGGATAAATAGAGTACCGCGAACTGTGAGCTTCCTGGAGAATCAGCTCACGCAAACCATCTACATTAGGCACAGATAGCCTGACCTGTATCCGTAATACACCGTCATCTCCAATAGTGACTCCCTTGGCATCATCATGCTAAACCGTGTCCTTAAGGACAAGCAGATGTGGATCATCATACTGGCGCTCTCTGATGCGATCATATAAAGAAGACCGAGAAACCACACAAGACAAAACTTGATTCGGCTCGGAAATATCCAATCTAACAATCGGATTAGCCAAGGCCTGAATATCCAAGGCTAAAGGTCTCTCTGCTACCGATAAGTATGCTAAGCTTCCCAAACTCTCTGCCTTACAACTCAAGGTATCGACCACCACATTGGCCTTTCCGGGATGATAGAGAATGGTAACGTCATAATCCTTACGCAACTCTAACCATCTTCGCTGCCGCAAGTTAAGATCCTTTTGTTTAAACAAATGTTGTAGACTCTGATGATCGGTATATACCTCACACAGGACACCGTATAAGTAATGCAGCCAAATTTATAAGGCATGAACAATAGCTGCTAACTCAAGATCATGGACTGGATAATTCTTCTCATGTATCTTTACTGTCTGGATGCATAGGGAATCACTCTACCATCTTGCATCAGCACTGCACCGAGACCAATACACGACGCGTCACAATACACAATATAAGACTCTAAACCTATAGGCAACACCAATACTGGAGCTGTAGTAAAAGCTGTCTTGAGCTTCTGAAAGCTCTCTTCACACTCATCCGACCACCTGAACGGAGCACCTTTCTGGGTCAATTTAGTCATAGGCGATGCAATAGACGAGAATCCTTCCACAAAACGATGATAATAACTGGCCAAGCCGAGAAAACTTTGAATCTTAGTAACTAAAGATGGCCTGGCCCAACTCTGAACTGCCTCTATTTTCTTTGGATCTACCTTAATTCCTTCACTGGACACTATGTGTCCCAAGAATGCCACTAAACTACGCCATAACTCGCACTTAAAGAATTTTGCATAAAGTCTCTCCTCTCTCAGCCTCTATAATACAATACCCAAGTGTTGTGCATGCTCCTCCTGTCTACGTGAGTACACCAGAATATCATCAATAAATACCACTACAAATAAATCAAGATATGACTGGAATACACTATTCATCAAATGCATAAATATTGCTGGGGCATTGGTTAGCCCAAAATACATCACAAGAAATTCATAGTGTCGATAACGAGTTCTGAATGCGGTCTTCAAAATATCCGAATCCTGAATTTTCAACAAGTGATACCCAGATCTCAAATCCATTTTGGAGAACACCCTCGCTCCCTGAAGTTGGTCAAATAAATCATCAATACGCGGCAATGGAGATGTATTCTTGATTGTAACCTTGTTCAACTGCCTATAATCAATACACATCCACATAGTACCATCTTTCTTTTTCACAAACAGAACTGGTGAACCCCAAGGTGACACACTAGGACTAATAAAACCCTTTTCAAGGAGTTCCTGAAGTTGCTCTTTCAATTCGTTTACCTCAGCTAGTGCCATACGATACAGAGGAATAGAAATAGGCTGAGTTCCCTATGCCAAGTCAATACTGAAATCAATATCCATGTCGGGTGGCATACCCGACAGGTCTGTAGGAAATACATCCGAAAAGTCTCGCACGAACGGTACTGAATTAATAATAGGAGTATCTGCATCAACATCTCTTACAAAGGCCAAATATGACAGACATCCCTTTTCAACCATATGTTGGGCCTTCAAAGAAGAAATTACCCTTCTAGGAACAAAATCTAGAGAACCTCTCCATTCAACCTTTGGCAACCCCGACATCGTCAACTTCACGATTTGTGCGTGACAGTCCAGAATAGCATGACATGAAAACAACCAATCCATACCTAGGATTACATCGAAATCAACCATACCGAGTAATAAGAGATTAACTCTAGTCTTCAGTTCCCCAATAGTTACCACACATGACCGATACACACAATCCACAGTAATAATATTGCCCACCATTGTAGATACATAAACAGGTGAAACTAAGGATTCACAAGGCATATCCAGAAAGTGAGAAAAATATGATGATTCATATGAATAAGTGAAACCAGGGTTAAATAATATAGAAGCCTCCCTGTGGCACACTGAAACAATACCTGTGATCACTGCGTCTGAGGTAACAACATCTGACCTGGCAGAAAAGGCATAGAATCGAGCCTTCCGGACCCCCACCCCGAGCTGGCTAGGCGAGTGATGTAACTACTGGTGCTAGTGCCGTTGGTCGAGAACTCTGTTATGGAGCCCCACTCAACAGCCTAGGACAATCTCTCTTGAAATGACCCAATGCTCTGCACTCGAAACAACCCCTCTTTTGATAGAACTGCTTCTCCTGATAACATGAAGAATTACATATACAAACCCGAGCAAACGAGGCATGATGAGAACTCTGTGCTGGTAGTGCACTAAATGAAGACTGGTCTTAGTGAACACTATAAGAACTGTGGCTAACTGATTCACCACGATGAGCTGGACGACCCGCCTGGGCGTGTGTATAAGAACGGCCCCTACCGCGGTAAAACTGACCTCCTGAAGGAACACCGCAGAAATCACCGGAACCACGAGGCCTATTAACCTCCCTCTCAACTCGCTCCTGGGTGCGAACTATCTCAATTTGATGAGCAATTTCAACAACCTCGTCGAAAGTAGCACCAGACACTCTCTCTCTAGTCATAAGTAATCGCAGCTGAAAAGTGAGGCCATCTATGAATCTCCTGATCCATTCCCTGTCTGTGGGAATCAACCAGATAGCATGACGGGCCAATTCTGAAAATCTCATCTCATATTGTGTCACGGACATATCACCTTGACAAAACTACTCAAACTGCCTGCGCAGCTCCTCTCTACGGGATTGAGGCACGAACTTCTTCAAGAATAGACTGGAGAACTGATGCCAGGTAAGGGGTGCTGCACCAACCAGTCTACACCTCTCGTAAGACTCCCACCATTTGAAGGCAATCCCAGAAAATTAAAAAGTAGTAAATGAGACCCCACTAGTCTCTAGAATACCCGTTGTTCCAAGCATCCGCTGACACTTATCCAGAAAACCCTAGGCATCCTCTGACTCAGCACCGCTAAATGTTGGAGGTCGAAGACTCTCAAATCTCTCAAGTCTCCTCTGCTCATCATCTGCCATAACAGGAACTACTGGGGCCTGAGCAGCTGCAACCGGCTGGGCTGGTAGTGCCCCCGGTATCTGAAGTCTCTGTACTACCTGGTCTGGAGTATGGGAAACAGGGGTATGAGTACCTCCCTTGGCCTGAGAAGTGGCAGGTGCGGCCTGAGCCACATTCACTTGAGCCACACCAATGCAAACTGTCAATATCTGGGCCAAAGTCTCTTGAAGGCCTGGAATCTCAATAGGCATAGCTGGTGCCTGAGCTAGTCCTGTCGGCTCAGCTATATCTGGAATCTCCTCCTGACGTGGAGCAACTAGTGGTACTACAGGTGTTGGTCCAACTGTGGTTCGAAAAACACCTCGACCTCTACCTCGGCCCCGATCTCTACCACGACCCCGACCTCTCGCGGCTCTAACTGGCAGCACTGGTGGCTGACCGTCCAATCCGGTAGTGCGTGTCCTCACTATTTGTGAGAGAATAGAATAGCAGAAATTTAGTTTCCAGTATAACAAATTCGCACGACAGAATACAAGAAAGTGAAATTTTCCTAAGGGTTCTGCAGCCTCTCGAAGATAAGTATAGACGTCTCTGTACCGATCCGGAAGACTCTACTAAACCTGCTTATGACTCGTGAGACCTATGTAACCTAGGGCTCTGATACCAACTTGTCACGTCCCAAATTCCCAACCTTTTGTGATGGTGCCTATCTCGATACTAGGAAAGCTGATAATCTCTATAAGCCATAATTTTTCTTAAATTTGAAAATACAATAATTTAATACAATACAAAATTCCAAAAATACTGACACGGACAATCCCCAAAACCTGGTGTCACTGAGTACATGAGCGTCTAATATGAATACAAGTCTGAAAAATACGGTCTATAATAGTCTGAGACCAAATATAGTAAACAAAGAAATAGAGAAGGAGAGACAAGGTCTGCTGAACACGGAAGCTATCTCTGAATCTCTTGAAAATCAACTACGTGAAATTATCAACACCCGCTATGTCCGGTAACACCTAGATCTGCACACAGAGTGCAGGGTGTAGTATGAGTACAACCAACTCAGCAAGTAACAATAATAACTAAGGAACTAAAGATAAGGA
>AWOL01S0010664.1:132988-156558 GCA_000715115.1 Nicotiana otophora | reverse complement strand
ACCTAGATCTGCACACAGAGTGCAGGGTGTAGTATGAGTACAACCAACTCAGCAAGTAACAATAATAACTAAGGAACTAAAGATAAGGATGAGCTACACAGTTATAGTTCACTTTCAGTAATTCCAGCAAAGAATATACACGCTTTCAAATTCGGCAGCTTAAGTCAAATCAATTTTATACAGTTCAATTTCATGTAATCCGGATATAAAATCTTTCAAAGATTTCACAATAATGAAAGATAGCAATCATGTGCAATAACAAATGCAATGCAAGTACAGCCTCTCAGGCGACAGTCACTCAACTCAACACAACAGCTCAACCGCTCGGCTCTCAGCCCTCAGCACTCACACTAATTGGGTACCCGCACTCACTGGGGGGTATACATACTCCAGAGGGGATCCTACTGCCCAAGCGCCATAATCTGCACGGACAATTTACGTGCTGCACGGACAACTCACATGTTATAATATCCTGTACGGACAACGCACATGCCATAATATCCTTACCTCACCGACAGGCCCTCGACCTTACTCGGTCCTCAACCTCTCTAGTCTCCTAGGCTCTCAGAAATCACATAGAGCAGCCCAAACAAAGATAACATAATACATCAACAAATATCAAGAAAGACTGAGGTATGATACGCAAGAAAAATCAAGACTGAGCACAAGATAGCAATTAGCAAATAATTCAACAAGTACGTGACCTCTGTGGGTCCCAACAATACTATCACATAGCCTAAGAATGTTTCTTAACATGATTTATAATACTATCACATAGTTGAGCACTTGATGTGAAATTTGTGGTATGTTGTAAAATTTGGACCCTTGAGGTGCAAGTTATATTATGCTGTGGTATTTGGGCACTTGAGGTACGATTTGTGAAATATTTTGTGATGTTGAAACGTATGCGGTGAGATAAGGGTGGCTTGAAATACGTGGCTAGTAGGGAAACTACTAAAAGTCATGCGGTGATATAAGGTCAAGGTGTTGAAACGCATGCGGTGAGATAAGGGTGGCTTGAAATACGTGGCTAGTAGGGAAACTACTAAAAGTCATGCGGTGATATAAGGTCAAGGTGTTGAAACGCATGCGGTGAGATAAGGGTGGCTTGAAATACGTGGCTAGTAGGGAAACTACTAAAAGTCATGCGGTGATATAAGGTCAAGGTGTTGAAACGCATGCGGTGAGATAAGGGTGGCTTGAAATACGTGGCTAGTAGGGAAACTACTAAAAGTCATGCGGTGATATAAGGTCAAGGTGTTGAAACGCATGCGGTGAGATAAGGGTGGCTTGAAACGCGTGGCTAGTAGGGAAACTACTAGAAGTCATGCGTGTGATAAGAGTGGCTAAAACGCAGGATGCTATTTCGGAAAAATTAATTTATTTAAAAAAATTAAATGTGAAGGCTCCCGCGGTAATATAAGTAAATGAGATATTTTGAATTTATTTATGATTTGGGACTACGAGGCGGTACCTTGGGAGTGCCCTGTTGATTTATCTTTTTTTATGTTCTTTTCTGGGGTGATTTTGTTCCATTTAATATGTAAATTCTTGTATTCTTCCGTGATGTACTAGTTGACTTTATTATTATGTGTTTTGTGCTCCTAGTGGTATCGTATTGGCTTTGGCCTTTTAGTACGAGACTCTGAGGAAGTATATTTCTGGGTTTTCTTACTGATTTTCGATGATTGAGTTGATTTAAATAAAAGAAATTATTATTATATTTAAAATTAAATAGTTTTACATTCAAAACAATATTTTAACTTATGCTTTAATTTAAGTGCAATGTTATTTTCTTCACCCAAATGATTTCTAAAATAAATTCATTTCTTTGTTGATTTCTTACTTGCTTTAAAAATTGTAAACTCACTTTAGTGGAATAAATTGATCATGTGGATCTTATATACATTGATATTATTGGCATGTGAGTTGTC
This sequence comes from Nicotiana otophora, assembly GCA_000715115.1. NCBI lineage: Eukaryota > Viridiplantae > Streptophyta > Magnoliopsida > Solanales > Solanaceae > Nicotiana > Nicotiana otophora. The sequence goes on along the minus strand of AWOL01S0010664.1, from coordinate 154,624 downwards.
CGTGCAATTGCGATAGAAATATGGGTACGAGGTGTCGTGAAAATATGAAAGTGGGTTAAGACCAGTATTTTTATGATTATGAAATGAGGTGAGTCACCAGGTGACTTTTATTTGAAAGAATTATATTCCAAAAATATTATTTGAAAGAATTATAGTTGAAAGAAATTTATTTGAAAGGAGTATATTCGAAATATATATTTATTTGACAAGGTTATATTCTAAGGATTTTTATTGAAAAACTTATATTTGAAAGATTTATACTTGAAGTACTTACATTGGAAAGACATTTATTTGAAGAACTTGATTTAATTGGGTGTACTTGTTTTAACTATTCGTTGAGCGATATAAATGGTGTTCTTGTTGTTTTGCTGTGCACATAACTAGTTGTTCTATGTTGCCCTTATTGTATTTATTTTCTATTATTTATATATTATATTGCACATGTTATTAGACTAGTGAGTGTCTTGACTGTACCTCTTTTCTACTCCACTGAGGTTAGTCTTGATACTTACTAGGTACCGACCGTGGTGTACTCATACTACACTTCTGCACGTTTTTGTGCAGAGCCAGGTATTGGAGATATCGGGCTCGGACAGAGTTAGAGTGGGATCGCAAGGATTCAAGGAAGAGTTGCTCGATGGTCGCAGTTCCTTGGAGTCTCTACATTTTATTTTACTGTTATTTGTTATTCAAACAGTATTGAGTATTCGATCCTTGAGATCCTTTAATGTATTCGGTTAGATTTTGTGACTCAGTACTACCAGCCTTGGGAGATTGTTATATTCATATTTGTTCCGCTGTTGGTTTTGATTACCTATTTATTCATATTCAAAAAACAAAAAACAGGCTCCAAAATGTAATTAAAATCGGCTTACCTAGTCTTAGAGACTAGGTGCCATCATGAAGCCTGTGGTGGGATTTTGGGTCGTGACAAGTTGGTATTAGAGCTCTAGGTTCATAGGTTCTATGAGTCACGAACGAGTTTAGTAAAGTCTTTCGGATCGGTATGAAGACGTCTGTACTTATCTTCGAGAGGCTACAGAGCTAGTAGGAAAAACTTTCACTTCTTTCATTCCTTATCGTGCGACATTTATTCTGCTTGAGGCATATATCTTATGTTCTTTTGCATCCATTCGTGTTTGAAATTGTGCAATCAGTATCAACTATGCGCCAACAGTTCGTGATACTACAGAGGGGTTATAAGGGAGCCAAGGTTGCTCAACCATTGTTACAACCTGTCGTCCACATCGAAGATGCTGAAGTATTAAGAGAGCATTCAGTTATGCACATTGGGGTACAGCAAGTTCTAACATCTGGTTGATAAGTATGATCTTAAGAAGGTTTAATTAACTGTCTAATCGTCACAATCGTGGTAGTGTCACGAGGTGGATGTAGATCTGAAATAGTTGGTGGTATTAGAGACTATGTAGTTCGTATAGGATTTCTATTTAGCGAAGGGTACATACGTAGCCAAGGCATTGGAGGAAACGGGTTTAACTTTCACGAGGATGAGATGCGCCAAATAAATAACTTGAGGTATCTTATGACCGGTGTCCTATGAGCAATGAAGGTTAGCATTGTGGATCATCAGAATGTTTCCTATGGCTTCGCGCCAAGTAAGGGAGTCCACTATCAACGATCAGATTGCGGGGTCATGTGCTATATCAGTTTGGACCTGAGATGTATTTATGTGGTATCGAAAGGTTCTTCGAAACTTGTATATGATTAAGAGGTGAGATTGTTATGGGATGATTTTGGGGCTTGCGGTATTTCTATAATTTTACATTTCAGTACCAGCAGTGTCACAGAAACAATTTTAGAATATTGGGGGTGCTACAGTAAGTTCTTTTAATGCACCACCGACACAGGGTTCCTATAATGATTATTCTAGTTATCTAGCATAGACTCAATATGAGCAGCCAAACTTGTAGAGGGTTGTTATTAGTGTGGTGATACTAGGGACATCATGAAAGATTCTCCCAGACTTGGGAGAGGCAAATTTTATCAGAATTCTCAGGCTACAAGCTTTATTCCAGTTAATACTCCACATGCATAGCCAGTTAGGGGTGCAGAACAGATGGGTAGAGGGTGCCTAAGATGTGGAGGCCCGACCCATTGATATGATTGCTATAGTATAGCCAAGGCCACTACACCAGATGGTGTTGTTACGGGTACGATCCCGATTTGTTATAAAAGAATATTTTCCCTTAATTTGATTCGGTTCTGACTATTGAGGTGAGTCCTCCTATTATGCTCCGCTTAAGGGTGAGCTTCGTAATTTTGTGACCCACTTATATGTTTATCCCTGTCGGGAGATTTGAAGATGTGAGCCCATGTCTGTCATTTTAAATTTTATTTTTGGACACCATTGAGGGCTATAAGTCCAAAAGTAAATTTTATTATTCATTACAATGGGTTTGATGTGTTTTGGAATAATTGATTCCAATTTTATGAATTATATGCCCTACCGGTATGAGGGTTCATTATGTGTTGTGAAAATTTATTTACGAAATTTATTGAAAAGAAGAAAGAAAGGAAATTGAAAAATAATTTGTTGGAAGAATGTGCAAAATACTTGTGATACGGAGTTGAGGACGAGATCCTCGCATTTGTTTTATATGATGTGAAATATTTAAACCGGGCTACAAGACACTGTGGTAGTTATATAAGGAAGAGGTCTTTGTGGTGAACTATTTATGAGTTTAAAACTCTCACTTTGGGAAATTTCATTTGTACAATAGTATTAATAGAGAGTCATGCTTGTTAGGCTTATTTGATAATTCTTGTATATTGTTTGTGCATATTCAGCCATTTTCGTGCTATAAATATTGAGTTTTAGCCTATGAGATGAGTGCCCAGGTGGTGTAAAATGTGACTCATTAATCTGAGTAAGTAATCATGAGGTCTTCGTGCCTCACATTCTGTTGTCAATGTTGTGAAAATTCCAAATGAGGTGGTGGTTAATATAAGATTAATTGATGATGCTGGAATTAATTATGAATAGCTTTTAAGACCAGAGATATGGTGATGAGCATACATATGATATGCTTCATGTCCTGATATCATTATGTGCAATATTTGTAATGCTGAGATTAGTGTTATCGAAATATACCTTGTGGTGTTTTGTTGGGTTGTGGATGTGTTGTTAGGAGTTATTTTGGTGTTACTCTATCAGGTGAATATGCCCATTTACAGGGGAGACTCTGCCGAAATTTATGATAAATTTTGGAGTTAGAAAAATTTGGGAAATTGATATGTGCGAAAGAAGAGAAGTTATGTTATGTATTTGAGAGCGGACTCTACTTCTCATTCTAGGGCGAATGATCCTAAGCGGGGGAGAATGTAACACCCCGAAAACTTTTTGAAGTACTTCAACACTATCAAAAAATTTGATGTGTGTGTAGGCACGAGTTGCTATAGCCAGTTGAGACTAATACCGTGTGTCGAAGTGAAAATCAGGCCATTGGAAATGATTCGAGAGTTAGGGAATTTGCTTTAAAGCTTATAAGAATACACTCAATAATTTAAAGTCCTCAGAAAGATTCTTGGTACGTTCGATGACGAACATATGTTTAAGAGCTGGAGAATGTAACGACCCGACTTGTCGTTTTAAGAATTAACGCCTCGTTCAACTACTTAAGGTCCCGGGAATCTTCATAATATGTATTTTGACCCGCGGGTGTGGTCGAGTTTGATTTTTCGGAAGATTTAGAATTTAATTGAAAGTGAAATTCTCATTTTTGAAGCTTAAATGGAAAGAGTTGACCAAAGAGTTGACTTTTGAGCAAACGACCTCAGAATAGAATTTTAATGATGTAGATAGCTTTGTATGATGATTTCGGACTTAGGCGCGTGTTCGAATTTGGATTTGGAGGTCTGTAGGACAATTCGACGCATTTTGGCAAAAGTTGGAAAATAGATGATTTTCGGAAAGCTCGATCGAAGGATGAATATTTTTTATAACGAAGTCGGAATCCGATTATAGAAATTGTAATAGGTCCGTTATGTCACTTATGAATTGTGTGCAAAATTTGAGATCAATCGGACTTGATTCGATAGGTTTCGGCATCGAATGTAGAAGTTGGAAATTTCATAATAGACTAAGGTTTCAAGTGAGTTCGCACAAGACCTGCCTTCAAACGATCATACCTCTCTTGATATAAATGTTTATATGGTGTATTACCTATCAAAAGAAAGGTCTATGTGTCTAGTTTCCAACCCTTCAACCCGTTTATCATTTGGATATTCCTACATGAAGTTATGACCAAATTACCAAAGGCTGACGGAATACGATTATGTGACCACTATGCGACCATTATGCGATCACAAAATGGTTATGCAACCGCAAAACTAGTCCAAAACAGCCCAGTTATGGGCATCGATTTGTTCAATCATTGTACGACCCGCACACCAATTATGCGGTCCATTGTGGGACCGCATAATTGAGTTCGGAGGGTTAATTTTTCTATTTTCATAACACGACCCCATTTTGATAAATAGGCTTTAGGGTTTATTTTGGGGAAATTATCTGCGTTGTTTTAGAGAGAAGTGATAGTGTTCTAGAGAGAGGAAGTAGATGAAGTTTTTTGTTCATCAAGATCTTGTCCAAACTTTGAAATCCAACAAGGAATTCTCACAAGTTCTTCATCTAAGAGGTAAGGTTCCATACTCTAGTTTTCAATTTCGAATTTGGGTAGATGATGGTTGATTAGGAGTATGATTCTTTGGTATGAGAGTATTATTTATACATGTATGTACCAATAAGATTTGTGGGAAGATTGTTGGACTAAAATAAGTAAATATTATATTGAGGAATGAAGGAAATCTTGTAGAAGAACCTTGTAGCCAGATTTGCACACCTAGTGATTGATAAAATGCTCAAATGAGCTGAAACCATAAAAATCTTCCTAATTATGGTTCACTTTTGTTATGTTTCTAAATATATTGAAGTTGCTAGGATTTCCAGAACCTCTTAGTAATGTAAGGAAGGCTCAAGAAAGATTGGAGCCATCCGGAGGTCAATTCACGTGAGAAAGCTATTTTGGAATATCGACCTAACTTCAAAAAGGTAAGTATCTTGCCTAACCTTGAGTGGGGGAGTTACCTCTTAGGGATTGAGTCTTATGTGAAAAATTGTGTAATTGAAAACCATGTACGCGAGGTGACGAGTACGTACTTGGTTTATATGTGCATATTATATCGAATGAAATTCATAGAGGCCCTTAAGTATTAAATTGAAAAATTATTATAACTTATTAAATCCCTTATTTGTCATGCCTCATTCCTTGTTTGCCGAGGTTGTTTTTATATGATAAAGTGGTTTAATTGCCACTTGACTTTTATGTGAACTCTGTGTTTGTTTGAGTTTCCATTTTTATGGAAAACACTTTCATTATTGATTTTTCATACTGATAATTTAAATGGAAAATTTAGTTAATAAGATGAATGAATCTATTTATTTCTTGAAGTTGTGATTTAAAGGAGGTGTTGTTCCTTGATGAATTACTTCTCAGTTCACGTTATTGAAAATTTGGTATTGAATTATAAAGGTCGTGAATCATATTGAGGCAAAGTGCCAAATTGTGCAATATTATTCTGTTGAGTTGTTCACTCCCGAATATTTTGTTAAGATGTTGTACACATTACGATCGAGTCGTGGGCTCCTTGTGGTGGAAAAATGACGTATTGTTCATTTCTGTGCAACTTGTGATACGTTGTAATATTTGAGCACTTGATGTGTAATTTGTGATATGTTGTAATATTTAAGCACTTGATGTACAATTTGTGATATGTTGTAATATTTGAGCACTTGATGTTCTATTTATGATATGTTGTATTTGGATACTTGAGGTGCAAGTTGTATTATGCTGTGATATTTGGGCACTTGAGGTGTGATTGGTGAAATATTTTGTGATGTTGAAACGCATGCGGTGAAATAAGGGTGTCTTGAAATGTGTGGCTAGTAGGATAACTACTAGAAGTCATGCGGTGATATAAGGTCAGGATGTTAAAACGCATTCGGTGAGATAAGGGTGGCTTGAAACGCATGGCTAGTAGGGGAACTACTAGAAGTCATGCGGTGATATAAGGTCAGGATGTTAAAACGCATTCGGTGAGATAAGGGTGGCTTGAAACGCATGGCTAGTAGGGGAACTACTAGAAGTCATGCGGTGATATAAGGTCAGGATGTTAAAACGCATTCGGTGAGATAAGGGTGGCTTGAAACGCATGGCTAGTAGGGGAACTACTAGAAGTCATGCGGTGTGATAAGGGTGGCTAAACGCGGGATGCTATTTTAGGAAAAATAAATTCTTTAAAAAAATTAAATGTGAAGGCTCCCATAGTAATATAAGTAAATGAGATATTGTGAATTTATTTATGATTTGAGACTACGAGACGGTGCCTCGGGAGTGTCCTGTTAATATATCTTTATTTATGTTCTTGTCTGGGGTGGTTTTGTTCCATTTAATATGTAAATTCTTGTCTTCTTCCGTGATGTACTAGTTGACTTTATTATTATGTGTTTTGTGCTCCTAGTTGTATCATGTTGGCTTCAACTTTTTAGTATGAGACTCTGAAGAAGTATATTTCCGGATTTTCTTACTGATTGAGTTGATTTAAATAAAAGAAATTATTATTATATTTTAAATTAAATAGTTTTACATTCAAATCAGTAGTTTAACTGATTCTTTAATTTGAGTGCAATGCTATTTTCTTCACCCAAATGATTTCTAAAATAAATTCATTTCTTTGTTGATTTCTTACTTGATTTAAAAATTGTAAATTCACTTTAGTGGAATAAATTGATCATGTGGATCTTATATACATTGATATTATTGGCACGTGAGTTGTCCATGCAGTTGTGATAGAAATATAGGCACGATGTGCCGTGGAGATATGGAAGTGGGTCGAGACCCATATTTTTATGATTATGAAATGAGGTGTCACAAGGTGACTTTTATTTGAAACAATTATATTCCAAAAATATTATTTGAAAGAATTATAGCTGAAAGAAATTTATTTGAAGGGAGTATATTCGAAATATATATTTATTTGACAAGGTTATATTTAAGGATTTTTATTGAAAAACTTATATTTGAAAGATTTATACTTGAAGTACTTACATTGGAAAGACATTTATTTGAAAAACTTCATTTAATTAGGTGTACTTGTATTAATTATTCGTTGAGCGATATTAATGGTGTCCTTGTTGTTTTGCTGTGCACATCACTAGTTGTTCTATGTTGCCCTTATTGTATTTGTTTCCTATTATTTTGTATATTATATTGCACAGATTATTAGATTAGTGAGTGTCTTGACTGTACCTCGTCTCTACTCCACTGAGGTTAGTCTTGATACTTACTGGGTACCGACCATGGTGTATTCATACTACACTTTTGCACGTTTTTGTGCAAAGCCAGGTGTTGGATATATCGGACTTGGACAGAGTTAGAGTCGGATCGCAAGGATTCAAGGTAGAGTTGCTCGGTCATCGCAGTTCCTTGGAGTCTTTTTATTTTATTTTACAGTTATTTATTAATCAAACAATATTGAGTATTCGATCCTTGAGATCATTTCATGTGTTTAGTTAGAGTTCGTGACTCAGCACTACTAGTCTTGGGAGGTTGTTATATTCATATTTGTTCCGCTGTTGGTTTTGATTACCTATTTAATTCATATTCAAAAAACAAAAACAAAAGAAAAGAAATGACTCCAAAATGTAATTGAAATCGGCTTACCTAGTCTTAGAGACTAGGTGCCATCACGACGCCTGTGGTGGGATTTTGGGCCGTGGCATAATAAAATGGATAGAATAGTAAGTAAATATTCCACGGGAAGAGAATTAGTGGGGTTTTCCATGGGAAAATAATTTTTTATTAAAAATTTTCAAAAATTCCGACCGATTTCGGTCGAAATTTGCAATTAGTTTCTTGTCGCACATCGGTTGAAATGGGAAAATAAGTTTTTATAAAAAAAATTCAAAACTTCCGACCGATTTCGGTCGGAAATTTGGAAATACTCTTATCCCACATCGACTGAAAGATGTGAGCTTTTCCATTTTATAAGTTGTGCTTTGATGCATAGAGTACAACAACTGTGGACTAACAAAAAATAAGCAAATATAGGAAGGGTTGTAGTGAGTGCTTAGTAATAAGTTTTAATATCCTATATTTAGAATTAGAATTGAATAAAATAATAATGATAATATATACTAGTACTAATTAGTAATATAGTAATAAGATATAATATTGTGGTGCTATGATAGAGAGTATACATGCGATACAAAAAAAAATATATGGAATATTTCTAAAATTATTATATATTTAAAATTCCGACCTATTTCGGTCGGTATTTTACAAATTAAATAAATAACAATTAATTAATACTGATCGATTTCGGTCGGTATTTTGAAAATTAAATAAATAAAAATTAATTAATACTGACCGATCTCGGTTGGTATTTTGAAAAATAAATAATAAAAATTAATTAATTCCGACCGATTTCGATCGGTATTTTAAAAATTCAATAAAAATAATTTAATTAATACCGACCGATTTCAGTCAGTAAATGTAGTTTGACTGTCAGTCAACGCATTGAAATTTCCGACCGATTTCAGTCAAAACACCTTAGCGACCATCATTTTTCCGACTAATTAAAAGCGGACGAAAATCGATCGCTTTTTCTCAATTTTCGACCGATTTCGGTCGGTCTTCCCGGACGAAATTAGCTAGTGCGATCACTAACCAGATGGTGTCTATTTAATAATCTCGTTTCTATGATGCTCTTCAGTTCAATTTGGGTGTCACATGCTACTGTCCTGACACTGGATGCATGAATACTTTGAATGGTAATAGGCAACTCTATTTTTAGTTAATTGTTTTTACCTTACAATACCTTTTACCGTTACGTTTTTGGTTCAGAATATATTCAGCGCTGGGAGCAATCTTACAAATGACATACCTCTGGCCTGTGGGTATCGTTATTTCTTCCGGTAATTAATCTTGTCGAGCAGGTAAAAGTAGTTTTGAGCACTATTGCACAGCTTTATTATTCATGAGTGATTCTTTCAATCTTTTTATTTAGTCCAAATGATATCTGTTAATCCGTATGTTTACCCGAAAAACGGATATAGTTGAATTTGTACGTAGTTCTAAGGATATGTGGTATAGCTTGATACAAATCGTAGGGATAAATAGAAGTATCAAATATGTATTGCAAAGAATGCAAAATAAATAAGGCTGGAAATAAGATGATTTTTAGGACTAAGCATAGCGAATCAATTAATGAAGCTTAAAAGAATAATCTTTGAATATGGTGGTTGCATTACAATGTAAGCAAAACACTGTCCTCTATAGAAATGTAGTCATCCTCTTTATAGTGGATGATCCTACTTTAGATATAATTAAAAATACAAAGTAGAGAATCCATAATAAACCAGCTTTTCCCTAATTTCCGTCGAGATTCTCTCCCTTAGTGTGTTTGCAACGGCTCTTGTCTGTGAGCTCGAGCTCGATCGGCCTCGGTGCTGGTCGATATCGCTTATAGAACTCGATATGGACTCGGGATCAGGTGATAATTAAGATTCGATCCCGGCTGGTCTCTGTCCTTTAAGCTCGAAATCATCTCCCCATAGTTCGATTCGGACCCGCGCTCGATAATGACTTCGAACTCGGTGTTTGACCTATACCCGAAATCTAAAGCTTGTTTGTACCATCTTCAGAACCCGTCTCGATATTACAAAGTCTTTTCTTTGATCCAATGCGTTTCGACCACGATCAAGCATACGAAGGACAAAATCTATTTCGACCGTATACAGATAGTCCCCTCGTTTCTCGGGAAGGATGTGGTGAGAAATGATATGATTTCTCAATGGCTCGATTGGACTATAAGCTGACGTTCACATTAGACTCGATCATGACGCACATGATAGTTGTCCCGTCGATTTAGTTTTTCAAGGCATTTAATGCATGTCAGCCGGTTGTCGGCCACCACTAATGTTGAACCGCCATTGTTTTAATCTATAAATAGCCTTTCCTTTTACCATTTACCACTTTTACATCTCCAATCTTCCAAATTTCCCAAGTTATTTTTCGTATCCTCTGAGTTTATTCGCAAATCTGTGATTCCTCTTTGCAAAAGCCTTTCTTCTAAATTACCAAATCTTTGTCACTTTCATCTATTCTCGACCTTTAAATTCGAAAATGGCGAAAACATCACAAATCATTCCTAAAAAAGAGAAAGCTTCAATTTCACAGTCTGCCGCCGACGAAACACCGGTAGAGCCATGACCTAAGGAGTGCGTTCCTGAGGCGTGTGTTCTCACCTCTGATTTTAAGGTCGATAAGGGCTCATCGGTTACTGGCCAATGTGAGCCAGGATCGAGGTATATGTGTTTGATAACCTGGAGGCACCTCAAACAGCTAAGGAAAGATTGCAATTGGGACAACAAAGAAATAATAGTCCCTTCTTCCGACGAAGATATCACCACTTACGTGAAAGGGTTTTTAAGTGTGTATACTTACCCTTTCACATTAGGTCCCCTCGACTTAGTTATTATTGACTTCTGCTGTCAATACCAAATAACCCTAGGGTCGATCCTTCTTTTTGGTGGATAGTTATTTTGATTCGATATTTTATGAAAAAAATCGAGGGGATGTCGTTCACCCTCTATCACCTCATCTGATTGTACCGTCCTCACCTTTTTCGAGGAGGGTTAATAAAACTTCAGCATCGGACTACCAAGGCTTTGTTCTCGAGCATTGACAAGGACAGGCATCGAGACTGGATGGGCAGGTTCGTTCGAGTAAGGACTTCGTACCTGATTCCGACTAAAGAAATGCCTTTTCCAGAGGAGTGGAATATGAAACGTAAGTGTAACTCTGCTGTTACTTCCTTCTATTTTTCCCTTTCATTTATTTTCTCACCGATATTCCTCCTTTTGTGATGCAGCGGTCCCTGGATGCCCGGAGCAGTTCACAATCTCAAGAATTGGGTATGAGCTCTGGTTTCGACCTCCACATACGTCGAGCGCTCATGGCGTGATTAGTCAAAGGGCCGATGGGAGACCAAAAATCATGGTAATCCCATTTCTCGTACTTTTTGGTAGTTCGAACGAGATGTTATCCATATACTATAATAAAAAATTCCCATATGTAGGTGTGTGCAAAGATGCGTTTTTGAGGCCCTCGTCCGTCGAGGAAGAGGGTTAGGTCTCTGTCCCAAAATCGGTGAAAGATAATAAGAGGAAAAGAGCCTCAGTTCCTGACGATCCAAAACCGAAGAAGAGGACGGCTCGCAAGCCGAACAAGAATACCATTCTTTTGACACTAGAACCAGTTCCGCGTCTAAGGGATGAAGAAAAATAAGAAGAAGAGAACGATGGGTCCGAGCTGGCGGCCCAAACAAAGAAAACTGTCGACGTTCCACAGGCAGTTGGGTCAATGGTGGTTCATAGGGCTCCGCCTCGAACTGAGGATATATCGGAGAAAGATATGGGAAAAGTCCCCGAGTTGTTGGAGATCGAAGATGCTTCCCATCGAAGCCAATGGATGGGGAATGTATCTGAAGGGGCTCTCCCCGAATCTCTTCGAACCGAAGAGAATGCTCCAAGTGATTCACTTGGGGCAGTAGCAATCGAAGACTCGCCCACCTTCCCTATTCTTTTCGCAGGGGTGATTCAGGAAGCCCAAACATTGGGGGCCCTCTAACTGGACATGCCTCATGATGGAGAAGATCCTTTTTATGACATGTTTACCGGTGTCGAGAATGCTTTCTGTACAAGTGACGCATCAGATCTTTTTTACGGAGTGCACCAGGCTTTGAATCAGGTAAGCCTTAAATTATATGGCATTACCTTTATGTTTTCTTTTCTTTTCTAACTTCGTTTCTTCTTTATTTGTAGGCCGCGACAGTTCATCGAGAATCATGTTCTCGGTCCTGAACCGAGCTGCGTCGACATGAGGCCGACCTTCAACGGGTTACGGAGGAGAGGAACTCCCTTAAGCTCCTCTAAGGGCAAAGGGGGGAGGAAATAAAAGTTCTCTAAGTTGAGTTTGCCAAGGCTTACCGATCTGTCCGAGCAGGTAATGATACTTTTAAAAGCCTATGGGCTCGATACCGGAATGATGGCTAATTTTTCGATCTCACAGATACAGCAAAACATTGAGATGATCGGGAAACTCCGTGAGGAGGTCAATGTCATAAAAGCGGAGTCGTTGAAGTGGAAAGAAGGTATGGACCTCTTTACTGTAGAGAAAGAAGCTGCTCGAGCTCAATTATAATCGGCAGAAAGCCAACTTCAAAGCATGAAGGAAAAAGGCTCGGTTCAAGCAAGAAGAATAAAGGAGGTCGAGGCTCATTTTGCCTCTGAACTTGCCAAGGCCGAATATGATGCTGAAAAGGAAAAGGACAGTGCGGATGCACCTGTGGCCGTCTATCGGGCCGATGCTGAAGGTGCCCAGGTCCAATAAAAAGAGGCAGCCGAGACCGCCGATACTCGAGCACATTGGGTAGCTAAACTTGCTAAGTGCCGATTTCGGAGGGAGATCCATGCTCGGGGTTTCGACCTCGCTGAAGACATAAAAAGGGCTAAAGAACTCGAAGCCGATGCTGAAGCCTTGGTTTTCGATGATGACGATGATGATAATAATGATGATGATGCGAGTAAGAGTGGGTCTGAGAATGGGAGGGAACCCGATAGAGAAAAGACCGCTCCCGGGGATAACCAAGAAGCTTAGACCTTAGCTTCTATGTTGCAATCAATCATGTAAACAATCTTGTATATATAAAAATATCTTTTTCTTTTTCCGACTTGCTTCTGTTTTTTTTCCTGCTTTGTGAAGATTTTATCCATGCCTTATGAATGTTTTCATAAGGATTTAGGCAATTTGATCGAATTTGGACTCCGTAGACTTTATAACCGAGTGAGCACTTATTCAAGCTTGAAATAAGGTAGCCCATAGGCTTAGTAGTCGAGTTGAGTGATTGTTTGAACTTGAAGTATGATGTAGCCTTTAGGCTTATTAGTCGAGTGAGTGATTCGAACTAGAAGTAATATGGCCTGTAGGCGTAATAGTCGAGTGAGTGCTTGCTCAAACTCGAAATAAAAATAGCCCGTAGGCTTAGTAGTAGAGTGAATATTTCGAGCTCGAAGTAATGTAGCCCGTAGGCTTATTAGTCGAGTGACTGTTTCGAACTTGAAATAATATGGCTCGTAGGCGTAATCGTCGAGTGAGTGCTTAATGTAGCCTGTAGGCATAATGGTCTAACTAGAAATAAAAATATCCTGTAGGCTTAGTAGTCGAGTGAATGTTTCAAACTAGAAGTAATGTAGCCCGTAGGCGTAATAATCGAGTGACTGTTTCGAACTCGAAGTAATGTAGCCCATAGGCTTAATGGTCAAGTGACTGTTTCGAACTCGAAGTAATGTAGCCCGTAGGCTTAATGGTCGAGTCAGTGCTTGCTCGAACTCGAAATAAGAGTAGCTCGTAGGCTTATTAGTCGAGTGAATATTTCGAACTTGAATTAATGTAGCCCGTAGGCGTAATGGTCAAGTGACTGTGTCGAACTCGAAGTAATGTAGCCTGTATGCTTAATGGTCTAGTCAGTGATTGCTCGAACTCGGAATAAGAGTAGCCCGTAGACTTATTAGTCGAGTGAATATTTTGAACTCGAAGTAATGTAGCCCGTAGGCATAATGGTCGAGTGAGTGCTTGCTCGAACTCGGAATTAGAGTAGCCCATAGGCTTATTAGTCGAGTGAATATTTTGAACTCGAAGTAATGTAGCCCGTAGGCATAATGGTCGAGTGAGTGCTTGCTCGAACTCGGAATTAGAGTAGCCCATAGGCTTATTAGTCGAGTGAATATTTTGAACTCGAAGTAATGTAGCCCGTAGGCATAATGGTCGAGTGAGTGCTTGCTCGAACTCGGAATTAGAGTAGCCCATAGGCTTATTAGTCGAGTGAATATTTTGAACTCGAAGTAATGTAGCCCGTAGGCATAATGGTCGAGTGAGTGCTTGCTCGAACTCGGAATTAGAGTAGCCCATAGGCTTATTAGTCGAGTGAATATTTCGAACTCGAAGTAATGTAGCCCATAGGTGTAATGGTCGAGTGACTATTTTGAACTCTAAGTAATGTAGCCCGTAGGCTTAGTGGTCGAGTGAGTGCTTGCTTGAACTAGGAATAAGAGTAGGCCGTAGGCTTAATGGTCGAGTGAGTTCTTGCTCGAACTCAGAATAAGAGTAGCTCGTAGGCTTATTAGTCGAGTGAATATTTCGAACTCGAAGTAATGTAGCTCGTAGGTGTAATGGTCAAGTGACTATTTCGAACTCGAAGTAATGTAGCATGTAGGCTTAATGGTCTAGTGAGTGCTTGCTCGAACTCGGAATAAGAGTAGCCCGCATACTTATTAGTAGAGTGAATATTTCGAACTCGAAGTAATGTAGACCATAGGAATAATGGTCGAGTGAGTGCTTGCTCAAACTCAGAATTAGAGTAGCCCATAGGCTTATTAGTCGAGTGAATATTTTGAACTCGAAGTAATGTAGCCCGTAGGCGTAATGGTCGAGTGACTGTTTCGAACTCGAAGTAATGTAGCCCGTAGGCTTAATGATCGAGTGAGTGCTTGCTCGAACTCGGAATAAGAGTAGGCCGTAGGCTTATTAGTCGAGTGAATATTTCGAACTCGAAGTAATGTAGCCTGTAGGCATAATGGTCGAGTGAGTGCTTGCTGAAACTCGGAATAGGAGTAGCCTGTTGGCTTATTAGACGAGTGAGTGATTTCTCGAACATGGAGATTTATCTCAATCCTGTTTTCATAATGAATCTCGAAATAGAGGAACGTTTCTTGGATATAAGATATCGGTAAAGAAAAGAATTTTCTTTGCAAGTCATTATACATGTGTTCACAATTTGCGTCAAGGCTCGGGCCAACTACATGAGCATGGTTCGTTTTGACCATTTGGCTCTTACAACGTTTCCTATTGGAACCCTGTTGTTACATAATATCTTTCTTGTATCAGAACGTGATATATTTGAGGGATAATGCCCCCCAACATTCGAGGTCAAATGTAAAGAAGCCTCGAATGCTGTCGAATTGTCTCTAAGTATAGCACGATCATTGGTTTCCTCATTAAAAAACTTGCCGAAAAATCCATTTGGGATAAAATCGGTCTAAGGAAAAAAGAGTGCAATGCGTGCTTCCAGAACTAGGGCTTCGTATTGAAGAATCCATCCTAGCTCTTGATCGGACTCCTACAGGGGTTAGTTTCGAAATGTAAACGAATATGGGAGGGTCGTACCTTAGTAGTAGTATCGTTTTAGGTGCGACACATTCCAATTGCTTGATAGTTGTTTTCCGTTTATAATACCGAGCTGGTATGATCCTTTTCCGATGTTTTCTAGAACCTGATACGGTCCTTCCCAGTTCGGTCATAGTTTTTCTTCGTTTGGATTTCGGGTACTGAGGTTCACTTTCCTTAGCACTAAGTCCCCTAGTTTAAAATGGCGAAGCTTGGTTCTTCGATTATAGTATCTTTCGATTCGCTACTTTTGGGCGGCCAATTGGATGAGAGCAGCTTCTCGTTTCTCATCCGATAATTCGAGGCTAGTGTTCATAGCCTCGTTATTTGACTCTTATGTTATATATCAAAACCTGGCACTGGGTACCCCGACTTCTACTGGAATCAAGGCTTAGGAACAATATACTAAGGAGAACGGGGTTTCTCCCGTACTGGATTTTGATGTTGTTCGATATGCCCAAAGGACTTCGGGTAGGATTTCTTTCCATTTTCCCTTAGCGTCGTTCAGCCTCTTCTTTAGGTTTTGAATGATAGTTTTGTTCATTGATTCGGCCTGTCCATTCCCCCTGAGCGATACGGTGTTGATAATATCCTTTTTATTTTATGGTCTTTAAAGAATTTCATCACTTTGCTGCCGACAAACTGTTTCCCATTGTCACACACTATTTTGGTGTGTATCCCGAATCGACATACGATATGATCCCAGATAAAGTATATGACCTCCTTCTCTCTTACTTTCACGAACGCATGTGCTTTAACCCATTTAAATAAATAGTCAGTCATAAATAAAATGAACTTAGCTTTACCTGGGGGAGAAGGCAGAGGGCCGATGATATTCATTCCCCATTTCATGAATGGCCATGTATGATTCTAAACAAGTTCAAGGAAGAACGTTTGTTTAAGAGTGAAAAATGTAATGACCGGCCATTTTATGTATTTGAGCCCTTTTTTTTCCATTTGATGTTTCCCATAAGTATGTGTGTGTGTTATTTTGTGACTTGCGGGATTGGTAAGTTGGGTTGCTTGATGTTTTGAGAATGATTTGAACATTTAGTTTCATTTTTGGAAGCTTAAATTGTAAGAGATGACCAAGGTTTGATTTTTAAGTAGACAACCCCATATTTGTGATCTGATTGTTCCAATAGGTTCGTATGGTGATTTTGTACTTAGGCATATATCCATTCATTTGTCACCAAGTATGGAACATATTTTAATAATGTGATTCCCTTCGGGCTACAAAATGTAGGAGCTACTTACCAATGCCTAGTAAATAAAATGTTCGAGGAACAAATAGGTAAATCAATGAAAGTTTATTTTGATGACATGCTAGTTAAGTCCCTATGTGCAGAGTATCATTTGAGTAATTTTCAGGAAACATTCGAGATTTTAAGGAAATACAACATGAAGCTCAACCCCAAGAAATGTGCTTTCGGGGTCGGTTCGGGCAAGTTCCTCGGCTTCATGGTGTCAAATCGTAAGATCAAGATTAACCCTGATAAAATCAAGGTCATCGAAGACATCGCCATCATGGACAATGTTAAAGCGGTATAGAGGCTAACAGGACGTATTGAAGCCTTAGGCTGATAAATTTCAAGGTCATCAGATAGAAGTCACAAATTTTTCTCTCTACTTAAAATGAAGAACAATTTCTCTTGTACCCCAGAATGCCAACAGGCATTAGAGGAATTAAAACGATATTTATCGAGCCCACCACTGCTTCATACTCCAAACACAGACGAAAAACTTTGCTTGTACTTGGCAGTATCGAAAAACGCGATAAGCGGTGTTCTAGTTCGAGAAGAGCAAGGTACAAAATTTCCCGTTTATTTTGTAAGTCGAATCTTAGGAGAAGCGGAAACTAGATATCCGCACCTAGAAAAATTGGCACTTGCACTGATAAGCTCCTTTATAAAGTTAAGACCGTACTTTCAATGTCACCCCATATAGGTATTGACCACTTACCCACTCCGTAATATTTTACACAAGCCCGAACTGTCAAGCCAATTGTCCAAATGGGCCATCGAACTTAGTGGGTACGATATCGAATATCAACCTCGTACGACCATCAAGTCTCAAATTCAAGCGGACTTCGTGGCCGATTTCTCACCAACCCTCGTACCCGAAGTCGAAAAAGAACTCTTATTGAAATCGGGTACGTCATCGGGGGTATGGACCCTTTTTACGGACGAGGCTTCGAACATGAAGGGGTCCGGGTTGGGAATCATTTTAAAGCCACCCACGGGTAACACTATTAGGCAATCTATCAAAACTACTAGGTTGACTAACAACGAGGCCGAGTATGAGGCCATGATTATAGGTCACGAGCTCGCTAAAAGCTTGGGAGAAGAAGTCATTGAAGCCAAGTGTGACTCTCTGCTGGTGGTAAATCAAGTAAACAAAACCTTCGAAGTTCGATAAGATAGAATGCAAAGGTATTTGGACAAACTGCAGGTCACTTTGCACCATTTCAAAGAATGGACTTTACAGCATATTCCATGATAGCAAAACAGTGAGGCTGATGCACTTGCAAATGTGGGATCATCGGTCAAGGAAGGCGAGATAAGCTAGAGGACCGTTCAACTCTCGAGATCTGTGATCGAAGAAGGTTATTCCGAGATAAATTCCACGAGCTTAACCTATGATTGGAGGAATAAGTATATTGAATACTTAAAGAATGGAAAGCTCCCATCGGACCCTAAAATTTTGAAGGCCATACAAACCAAAGCAACTCGATTCACAGTAGCTGCAGATGGAGCACTATACTGAAGGACATTTGATGGACCATTGGCAGTATGCTTAGGTCCAGGAGACACCAATTACATCCTACGTGAGGTGTACAAGGGAACTTGTGGAAATCACTCCGGTGTCGATTCATTAGTTCGAAAAACAATCAAGGCAGGGTATTATTGGATCGAGATGGGCAATGATGCAAAAGAATTTGTTCGAAAATGCGACAAATGTCAATGGTT
Source organism: Nicotiana otophora (assembly GCA_000715115.1). Lineage (NCBI taxonomy): Eukaryota > Viridiplantae > Streptophyta > Magnoliopsida > Solanales > Solanaceae > Nicotiana > Nicotiana otophora. Next base: position 136,353 of record AWOL01S0010664.1, on the reverse strand, counting down.
TTCACCAATGATCCATCATCCCGGAGAGCAACTTCACTCGGTCCTATCCTCTTTTCTTTGTCTTCCGGGTTCATTTGGATTTGATTATACCCGGAATAGGCATCGAGAAAAGTAAGGATATCATGGCCGACCATGGCATCGATCATGCGATCGATGTTGGGCAGTGGAAAGGAATCTTTGGGGCATTCTTTGTTCAAATCCTTATAATCTACACACATTCTAAATTTGTTCCCTTTTAAGGCATTACGACTAAATTGGCTAACCATTCAGGATATTCACCTCCCGAATGGATCCTATTTTGAGAAGTTTGGTTACCTCTTCCTTTATGAATGTGTGCTTTACCTCGGACTATGGTCTTCTCTTTTGATTCACCGGTCTGAACCTAGGGTCCAAGCTTAGCCGATGCGTTGTTATATCCAGTGGGATCCCTGTTATATCTAAATGGGACCAAGCAAAATAATTTGTGTTATCGATAAGAAATCGAATAAACTTTTTCCTGAGTTCGGGAGTTAACCCCATTCCCAGGTATACCTTTCATTCGGTCTAGTGCTCGATTAGTCTGAATTGCTCCAATTCCTCAATCGTTGATTAGATAGCGTCGGAATCATCAAGAAGCACGAAGGATCGAGGGATACTTTGATCATCATCTTCATCAATCTTCTAATTTTTTGGTTGGGTTAAAGACGATGTCTGTGATAACTATTTGGCATCTCGTTCCCCCTTTAAGCCCAAACCCTTTGTCGATGAAGGCAAGGATATCAGAATTGTTACTTCGACGACAAACATTTCCCTTCCGGTCGGTTGTTCCCCGTGTACCATTTCATTTTATGGATCTACCGCCCTCCAAAAAGGGCGTTGTATCTCATATCGCCTTTTATTACGTGGAACTTTGTTTCCTGGATAGTCCCAGCCATGATTATCGGCAGAATTATTTTGCCTTTGGTAGTTTCACATGCCATATTGAATACGTTTAGAACCAGGGTTGCGGGTACGATCTGGTTATGTAGACCGAGTTGTTCTACAACCGTCGATCTAATAATATTGGCCGAGCTACCTGGATCAATTAACACACACTTAACTTTAGTTTTATTCATGAGTACAGATATTACCAGTGCATCGTTGTGAGGTTGCATGATCCTTTCTGCATCTTCATCATTAAAGGACAAGGTTCTTATGGGTGCGTAATCTCAAGTTCGAGATCGCTTTTCTCTCATAACCGATGTCTTAGTGTTTTTAAGTACAGGCACCTGAGGAGTATTGATGCTACAGATGATCATGTAGATGACGTGTTGTGGTTCTTCCTGTTCGTGATGTTTACCGAAATCCTTATTTTTTAAATGGTTTTTGGCTTTGTCGCTTAGAAATTCTTGAAGGTGCCCTTTACTGAATTACCGGGCTACCTCCTCTCTTAATTGCCTGCAATCTTCCGTTTTGTGCCCATGGGTGCCATCATATTCACACATTTGATTGGGGTTCCTCTGGGAAGGATCAGTTTGTATGGGTCGAGGCCATTTAGTTTCCTTGATGCGTATGATAGCCGACACGATGGCGGATGCGTCAATGCTGAAGTTATACTCCGATAGTCGTGGTGCTTCCTTAGGTCCGGTATGCCTATTCCGTTCATTAGTCCTCAAGATCCTTGGCTTCGGGCATTTCTCTTTTCGCCTCGTACGAGGTTGCGTGGAAGTTCGTTACCTCGACGATCTCCGTTGTATGGCCGGTACCGATCCTTGCTTGACCTTGATTATCGATCGACATCCCCTTTAAAACTAGACGCGGAACTCAACTGGTCGTCTTCGACTCTTATTTTAGAGTGATACTGATTGTGCACATCAGCCTAAGTAATAGCTGGGTATTCGATCAGGTTATGTTTCATCCACTGTGAAGTTGTCAAACTGCGTTCGTTCAAACCTTGAGTGAAGGCCTGAACGGCCCAATCGTCTGTGACTGGTGGGAGATCCGTTCGTTCCATTTGAAAAGGAGATACGAACTCTCTCAACATTTCGTTATCCTTTTGTCTTACCTTAAAAAGGTCTGATTTCCTTGTTGCGACTTTTATGGCGCTGACGTGTGCTTTTACAAAAGAATCTGCTAACATGGCAAACGAGTCGATGGAATTCGGTGGTAGGTTATGATACAAAATCATTGCTCCCTTCGAGAGCGTCTCTCTGAATTTTTTTAACAACACATATTCGAATTCACCGTCTTCTAAATCATTGCCCTTGATGGCACATATGTAAGAGGTGACGTGTTCGTTGGGGTTGGTCGTTGTGTTATATTTGGGAATTTCGGGCATACGGAATTTTTTGGGGATTGGTTTTGGGGCTGCGCTCGAGGGAAAAGGCTTTTGCATGAATTGTTTGGAATCTGACCCTTTTATCATTGGTGGAGCTCCCGTGATATGATCGACCTTGGAGTTATATGTTTCTACTTTTCTATCGTTGGCTTTGATTTGCTTTGTGAGCTCCTCGAGGATTTTAGTAATTTCGGGAGTAGTCCCCGATTCTTGGTTATTTGACTTTACTATGGCTGGCTCCGTTCTGTGAGCAATTTATCGAGGTGGACTGGGCTCCGGCCTGCTCGGTAGTTGGGTTTGGCTCTGCAACAGAGCTATTGCTGCCTGTTGAGCTTGCAACGTCTCGAAAATCATACGCAAGCTGATGCCGTTTTACTCGACGTTACGGGTATCTCGAGCTGTAGACAGAGTGCCACCATGAATGCTATTTTCAGGTTCAGAATGCAAGTTCGCCTCAATGGCCGCACGCGAATTGATATCTATCGGCTCTTCGATTTGAGCTCCAACAGCGTTGACAAGTGGTCTTTCGGTACTGGGTGTCAAGTTGTTGTTCTCATCTTGAAGACCAGCTTCGTTGTCAATAGGTGAAGCCATTAGATTGGTAGTTAGTCGTTTCTAATCCAAAATCCCAGATACTTTCGGAAACAAGCGCAAAACGGTGTATTTTTTCAGATTCGTATCAAATAACCACTGTTATCTTTAGCCCCACGGTGGGCGCCAAACTGTTTACCTGAAAAGCTGATAGAGTTGAATTTGTACATAGTTCTAAGGATATGCGGTATAGCTTGATACAAATCGTAGGGATACATAGAAGTATCAAATATATATTGCAAAGAATACAAAATAAACAAGGTTGGAAAGAAGATGATTTTTAGGACTAAGCACAATGAATCAATTAATGAAACTTAAAAGAATAATCTTTGAATATCTGAGCAAATGGTGGTTGCATTACAATGTAAGCAAAAAACTGCCCTCTATAGAAATGTAGACGTCATCTTTATAGTGGAGGATCCTACTTTAGATATAATTAAAAATACATAGTGGAGAACCCATGATGAATCATCTTTTC
>AWOL01S0010664.1:107206-132983 GCA_000715115.1 Nicotiana otophora | reverse complement strand
CCCATTTTGCAGTGGGGAATCCTACTTTAGATATAATTAAAAATACATAGTGGAGAACCCATGATGAATCATCTTTTCCCTAATTTCCGCCGAGATTCTCTCCCTTAGTGTGTTTGCAACGGCTCTTGTCTGTGAGCTCGAGCTCGATCGGCCTCGGTGCTGGTCAGTATCGCTTCTAGAACTCGATATGGACTCGGGATCAGGTGATAATTCGGCCTCGATCCCGGTTGTCCTCTGTCCTTTAAGCTCGAAATCATCTCACCATAGTTCGATTCGGACCCGAGCTCGATAATGACTTCGAACTCGGTGTTTGACCTATACCCGAAATCTGAAGCTTGTTTGTACCATCTTCGGAACCCGTCTCGATATTACGAAGTCTTTTCTTCGATCCATTGCGTTTCGACCTCGATCAATCGTACGAAGGCCGAAATCTATTTCGACCGTATACATTGTAGAATGCATGCATTTTGTCACTGAAAATTTTGATCTGCCGGAAACGCTAGTTGATTTTGGGAATGCTTCTAAAAACTGAAATTGACATTTCTACAAACTTTGACTAGTAAGTTTTGATTCTTTGAAACACAATAGTTAGCAGAAATAAAGTAGCTCTCCTTGCTAATATTTGAAACCTTAGCTTGCACAGGTTGACAGCCCGTAATTATATTATTGTTGTAACATATATACCCCGATTGCAGTGACATCCCCTTTTTCCAGAGATATATATATTACCATTTCAAACTAACCCTGTTACTTGGAATGGATCCATGCAAGTGTAAGTGTTGATGCTTGTAAATGAGTAAGTAATACTATATATTGCTTCCTGTAGCTAGTAGGAATTCTACACCTTCATTGTATATATTATATATAGTTTCACTCTGTGTACAGTATAGTTTGACAGCTTTGCTAATGCTGATGATCTAATGTTTCTTTCAAAATCCTTTCGTCATTGCATGATTTTACTTGGTACTGATGAACTGCTTCTTAGAATATTTCCACATTTTTAAAGCATCTTCAGCTTTTATTAGATTCTAGGATCGAACTCTATCCTCTAAGCTAAAAACATTGGTGAAACCACTACACCAAATTTGTTACGTATTTGAAGTGATAAATATATAAATAAACAAATATAATATGCATTTATTTTTGTATAACTTAAAACGGATTTTTATATCATTTTGAAAAAAAAGAAGTTACTATTATTCTATAATTTACAACTTCTGAGTGGATGCATTTGTTGGTGTTACTCTTTTGAACTTTTTGTTTTTTACGTCGTTATAGTGATTTTTTAAAGATGATGACACCGCTTAAAAAAATATTGTATACGCTCTTGCGCGTTGGTAAAAATGGATGAATATTACGAGTTAAGAATATAGAGCGTTGTGAAAAGGATTAGCGATTATTACATGTTGCGTTGCAAACATGAAATATTATTCAAAGCAAAACTCTGACTTTTCTCTCTATTTTTCCACATGTTCTTCCAATTATTTTTCCTTTCTTTCGTTTCCCCCTTCCTATTTTTTCCTCTCTTTACATTTTACGGTGTAAGTGAGTCTCTGACTAGTGCAGAAGACAACAAAAGAGAAATGTCATTAACTGGTAAAACTAAACTATTAATTACGTGATGCATTAAAGAGATGCATTATGCTACAACTTTACTAATGCTACATGACCTGTTGGGTTTTAGATCAAAATTAAATCAAATATCTGTAGGGGAAATAGAGAGAAAAATAAAATTTAGGATTTTTCTCCTTTACAAAGAATCATTACCCCATATTGGAAGAGGAAAGCTCATTTGTTGAGTATATATATAATTACACCTTTTCTAGCTCTTAAAGAGTTGAAAAGAAGGCAAGCCTCGCGCCATCGTCGTCGCTCTGCTTCGGAATCAGAATGATTGATTTGTTAATTTTTTGGACCAAATCGATAATTTAAGTTTCCCTCCAATTTTATTTTCCATTTTGTTTTACGTAGATGGCCATTTTATGCGAAAGGCCATCTTGAAGAGCTTCGGATTCAGATTCAGATTCGGAATGATCTGATTGATTGATTAATTTTTTGGACCAAATCGGTAATTTAAGTTTCCCTCCGATTTTATTTTTCCGTTTTGGTTTGCGTAAATAGTTGTTTTACGCGAAAGGTCGTTTTGAAGAGTTGCACCTTTTCGTTTGAGCCCAACCCCATAGCTATAAATACCAGGTCATTCCCTGAGATTTTTCTTATGAAAATTCTGAAATCTCTTCTTCCTTTCTGTATTGTTTTCTTACAAAAATAAAGTTATTGTGATTTTACTGTCGCCATTTGTGTTTGTTGTACGCTGGGATTTGAAGTATCACTATCCCAGTGTGTAATCCATTATATCATGGGAAGAAATAATCCTAAACCTCGAGTATTAGGAAGGGATTAAGCCCCTTAAGAAAATACTGAGAATTCAGTGCGCTCGGATTAATTTCTACTTCTTCTACGTTTCTATCTTTTTGTTGTTTCTGTTTCCAGAATTATTGTAATGACCCGACTTATCATTTTAATAATTTACGTTCCGTTCGGTGGCTTAAGGTCTCGAGCAACTTTGAAATGTGTATTATGACTTGCGAGGGTGGTCGAGTTTAATTTTCGGATGATTCAGGATTTAATTGAAAGAATAATTCTTGTTTTGCAAGCTTAAGTTGAAATAATTGACCGGACGGTAAATTATGTGTAAACGATCCCGAAATAGAGTTTTGATGATTTTAATAGCTCCGTATGGTGATTTTGGATTTGGTAGCGTGTACGGAAATTATTTTGGAAGTCCGTAGTGAAATTTTGCTTGAAATGGCGAAAGTTGAATTTTTGGGAAGTTTGACCTGGGAGTTGACTTTTTGATATCGGAGTCGGAATTCATTTATGAAAATTTTTATAGATCTGTTATATCATTTATGACTTGTGTGAAAAATTTGAGGTCAATCGGAATTGATTTGGTAGGTTTTAGCATCGAATGTAGAAGTTGGAAATTCTTAAGTTCCTTAAGCTTGAATTGGGGTATGATTCGTGATTTTAGCGTTGTTTTATGTGATTTGAGGTTTTAACTAAGTTTGTATAATGTTTTAGGACTTGTTGGTGTATTGGGTTAATGTCCCGAGGGCCTCGGGTGAGTTTCAGAGTGGTTTCAGATCATTTTTAACTGCTGGTTATTTTTGACAGCAATGTGCAAACTTTCTGATGCGCAGAGCTGATTTTGGAAGCTTATATCTCAAAATATATAAGGAATATCAAAATTATCAAAACATTAAAGTTGTAGCCCTATGAATCTAGTTTCCAGAATGATAAACCATTTATCATTCGGCATTTATAAAAAACGTTATGATCGATTGACTGAAGCTGGTACTGTAGATTTTGGCTGCAGCAGTGTGCATGCCAGAAATTTCTGCTGCACATGGTTGACTTTGGGAGCTTATATCTCGCAATCTATAAGGAGTTAGGCGATAAGAAAAACATAAAATTTGTATCCCTTTGTGTCTAATTTGCAAAAATTTAAACTGTTTGTCAGTTGAAATTGAGTACAAGAAATTATGGTTGATACACTACAGGCAGTCGGGGAAGCATTTTGGAAGCGTTTGATGTTTTCAGCATAAGCATGTAATGATCCAAAGGTCCATTTTTAGTTCTAGAGATCGAAATTCGATTTCGAGACTTCTGGGATTTTGATAATTAATTATAGGAGTGATCTAGAATGTTTGGTCTAAATTCATCAAGTCGCGATTGGGGTTTTAGCGCGAAATATGAGTTAATTGTTTAACGAGCGAAATTGGTATCTGTAACGATCCGACCGGTCGTTTTGAGAATTTATGCACCTTTCAACTATTTGAAGTCTTGAATAACTTCCTACAAGGTTTTATGACTTGTGCGAATTGTCGGTTTCAGTTTTAAGGTATTTCAGAGTTAGCTTGGAAGAATGAATTTTCATGTTGGAAGTTTAAGTTGAAATAGTTGACCGGATATTGACATATGTGTAAACGATTTTGGAATTTAATTCTGATAATTCCAATAGTTCCGTATGGAAATTTTGGACTACGGAGCGTGTCCGAAAAATTATTTGGAGGTCCGTAGTGGAATTAGGCTTGAAATGCCGAAAGTTGAATTTTGGAAAGTTTGACCCTGGGGTTGACTTTATGATTTCGGGGTCGGAATCCAATTTTAAAAATTGGAATATCTCTGTTATGTTATTTATAACTTGTGCGCAAAATTTGAAGTCATTCCGGATTGATTTGAGGTATTTCGGCAATAGATATAGAATTTGAAAGTTCAAAGTTCATAGATTTTTTATTTGAGGTGAGATTCGTCGTTTTGATGTTGTTTGATATGATTTGAGGCCTCGAGTAGGTCCGTGTTATGTTATGAAACCTTTTTCAATGTTCGGACAGGGTCCCGAGGGGCTCGGGTAAGTTTCGGATGATTAACGGATCAAATTAGGGATTAGGAGAAAAATCTGAAGTTTCTGCCTTCTGGTGCAATCACACCTGCGGAACTTGGCTCGCAGGTGCGACCACGCAAAAGCGCAATGGGCATCGCAGAAGCGGAGGCTGGGTTGGTGACTGTAGAGCGCAGATGCGGACACGCACCTGCACATGGGGGGATCACAAAAGCGATATTCTTCGCGGAAGCGGGGGAAAGATCCGCAGGAGCGGTTGCGTAGAAGCGGTTCAAATTTCCGCAGGTGCGAAAATCCCTAGGCAGTACAAAAACAGAGGGGTTTTGAATTTTTGCCACTTTTGGGCATTTCAAGCTCGGGTTGGGCATTTCACGGGAAAACTTGAGGTAAGTCCCTTGTGATCATTTCTACTCCATAATATTGAATTATCATCAAAAAATCCGACAAGTTTACATGTTTTGGAGGTGTAAATCGGGGATTTGAACTTTGGGATTTGAAAAATAGATTTGAAGATTTGGAGATCAAGTTGAGGTCGAATTTTGGTAAAATTGGTATGGTTAGACTCGCGATTCAATGGGCTTTCATATTTTGTAACTTTTGTCGGGTTTTGAGACGTGGACCCCACGGGCAATGTTTTAGCTAAATTTTAGATTTTTATGGAACATTAGTATTTTATTATGGAATTAATTCCAATAAATTTTATTGACTAAACCGAATTATTTATGGCTAGATTTGAGGTGTTTGGAGGACAATTCACGAGGCAAAGACATACCACAGTAAAGAATTACACGGTTTGAGGTAAGTAATACTTCTAAACTTGGTTCTGAGGGTATGAATCCCCGAATTTGGTATGATATGAATTGTTTGGAGGTGACACACACGATAGGTGACGAACATGTAGACGTGCACCACAAAAAGTGTGTCTTGAATAAATCCTATGAAGTAGTAAAATTAAAGAATCATGTTATTATCTAAATATGTGGCACGTGTTCGAGGAATTAAGCTGAGGCTAGTAATAAAAACCATGTTTAGGCTATGTGCCGATATTCTAGGACCCATGGGGTAGTGATGTTGTTGAATTAATTATTATAAAATATAAATTTCACACTCAGTAATAATTGTCCATTCTAAGGATATTTACAGGATTGAGCTGCGCAATGCAGCAGGCCATAATGGCTTTATACATCATTATTATATGGATCGGGGCTGCCCGCCTGCACCAGGCCTTATAGGCTTTACTATTTTACGGATCGAGGCTGCCCACCTGCAGCAGGCCTTATAGGCTTTGTTAATACGGATCGGGACTGCCCGCCTGCAGTAGGCCATATTGGCTTTGTTTTACGCTTGGGCTAAAGGAGCCCCTCCGGAGTTTGTACACCACCAGTGAGCGTAGATGATTATATATTTGGGATGGATTTCCTAAGGCATGGAGTTGACTTACTTATTTGTATTGTAATGAGTTTACCTGGACATTGATCTTGTCCGTATCAGTTATATTTGGGGATAAAATTATCCCAGGGCTGGATTGGCCTTATACGGTACTGGGTGACTAACTGTCAGTCGATGTGTATTTATATACGGGTTGGAACACCCTAGGCTGGATTGGCCATAAACACTACCGAGTGATCGGATAATTTGTGACCAGTATTTACATGAGGCCTCTTTTACTGAGATGTCATATTCCTCATATCATGCAGTATTGATCTATTTCACTTGTACTGAGTTTAACCGTTTAATTTGAAAGCATGCCTACATTTTGTACTATTATTTATACTGGACTGTACCTGCGGAGCTCGTTATTGCTTTCAGTCCAGAGGTTAGTCTTGTTACTTATTGAGTTAGTTGTACTCATACTACACTCTGCAACTCATGTGCAGATCTGGGTGCTCCCGGATACGAAAGCTGTTAGAATTTGGAGTTCTTTCCTTTTGAGACTATCAAGGTACCTGCTTGAAGACCGCAGACTTGATTCCCTTCCTGTTTAGTTATTGTACTATTCTATATTTCAGACAGTGATTTTTATCAGTCAGACTTTGTATTCATTTAGATGCTCATGTACTTAGTGACACCGGATTTTGGGAGTGTTATATTTGAAATTGTGAGATTTCATCCACTGAATTTAATTATTTGTTTTCAAATTTAAAAGATATGGTGGTTTATTGAGATTTTTGACTTGCCTAGTATTGAGATAGGCGATATCACGACAGGTGAGATTTTTGGTCGTGACAAGTTGGTATCTGAGCTCTAGGTTACATAGGTCTCACGAGTCATGAGTAGGTTTAGTAGAGTGTTGCGAATCGGTATGGAGACGTCTGTACTTATCTTCAAGAGGTTGCCGAACCCTTAGGAAAATTTCACTTTCTTGTATTCTGTCATGCGAATTTGTTGATTTTGAAAACTAAATTCATTTTATCCTATTCTCTCACAGATGGTGAGGACACGTACTACCGGATCGGACGGTCAGCCACTAGTGCCACCAGTTAGGGCCGCGAGAGGACGGGGCCATGGTAGAGGTCGAGATGTAGCTGGTACCACAGTTGGACCAGCACCTGTAGTACCACCAGTTGCACTAGCTCAGGCATCAACTGTGCCCATTGAAATTCCAGGCCTTTAGGAGACTTTGGCCCAGATATTAACAGTTTGCACTGGCCTCGCTTCAGGTGGTTTCGGCTCAGGCCGCACCTGCCACTTTGCAGGCTGGGGGAGGTACTCATACCTCTATTTCTTGTACTCCAGATCAGGTAGTACAGGTACTTCAGATACCGGGGGCACTACCAGCCCAACCTATTATAGCCGCTCAGTCCCAGGTAGTCCCTGCTATGTCAGATGATGAGCAGAAAAGGCTTGAGAGATTTGAGAGGCTTCGACCTCCACCGTTTAGCGGTGCCGAGTCAGAGGATGCTCAGGGTTTTCTGGATAAGTGACAACGGATGCTTCGGACAGCAGGTATTATGGAGACTAGTGGAGTCTCGTTCACTACTTTTCAGGTTTTTGGGGCAGCCTTCAGATGGAGGGAGGCTTATGAGAGGCGCAGGCCGGTTGGTGCAGTACCATTTACCTGTCAGGAGTTCTCCGTTCTATATTTGGAGAAGTTTGTGCCATAGTCTCGTAGAGAGGAGCTGAGATCTTTGGAGAAGTTTGGCACGTCCGTGACGCAATTCGAGATGAGATTTTCTGAGTTGGCTCGTCACGCAGTTTGGTTGGTTCCCATTGATAGTGAGAGGATTAGGAGGTTCATTGATGGCCTCACGTATCAATTACAATTTCTTATGACTAGGGAGAGGGTATCTGGTGCCACTTTTGATGAGGTGGTTGACATTGCTCGACAGATAGAGGTGATTTGTAGTCAAGCGCGCAGTGATAGGGAGCCTAAGAGTCCCCGAGGTTAGGGCAGTGTTGGTGGGTACCTTCTGGAGGGCAGTTCTACCACAACATGGGTCGTCCAATTCACCGTGGTGCATCATCTAGCCATGGTTCATACAGTTCTCATCAGAGTCAGTCATCTCTTAGTGCATTTCCAGCCCCGAGTACGCTCCGTGCACCATCAGTTCAAGGATCATATGTACCAGGTCCTTCTGGTAGTTATTCTAGTTCCCGAGGTCCGCTTCATAACTCGCCATCATTCTTCTAGATGGAGTGCTATAAGTGTGGAGAGCTGGGCCATGTGAGGAAATATTGTCCCCGTCGTATGCGAGGTCCAGTTCAATAGAGGAGTCAGGCTACTACTTCTGCACCAGTTTCTCCACCACCCACTCAACCAACTCAGGGTGGAGCTCAGTCTGTTAGGGGTCGCCTAAGAAGGGAAGGCCGATCTGGTGGCGGTCAGGGCCGATTCTATGCTTTTGCTGCCAGACCAGATGTTGTTGCTTCAGATGCAGTGATCACATGTATTGTCTCAGTGTGCCACAGAAAGGCATCTATATTATTTGACCCTGGTTTCACATATTCGTATGTTTCATCAAATTTTTGTTCATTTTCTGGATATGCCCTGTGAGTCATTAGTTTCACCTGTTCATGTATCTACGCCGATGGGTGATACTATAATTATGTACCAGGTGTATTGGTTGTGTGTGGAAATTATTGGGGGATGAGACCAGAGTTCGTCTTTTATTTCTTAGTATGATCAATTTAGATATTATCTGGGTATGGGGAGATATCTGATTTTTGTGGTATAGCATTGATCCAAGTGGGTGAGCCTACTATTGACAATTCAATTTCATGGATATATGTTAAAAAAAATTAGTTTTGGTATGAGGCATACTTGTGGGTTAGTTATGACTTGCAGAGGTGGAGATCGAGGATGACTCGGGTAAGGAAATTCTTGAACACGAGTTATATGGCACTTTATAGAAATACGGAAATCATGGAATGATTAAGTTATTATTTTGAAGGATGTAGTGCGCACGAAGTATTAATTCGATTGGTTGTGTTAAGGTAGGGTTACTTCTTTGAATGTTGATCATGCTAAAGGAGCACATGTCTTTCAGCCCGTTTGGGGCGGGGTAAATTAGATTTGAGCAAAGTGGATGACTCTCGAGAGAGTTCTAATGGATTCAAAATGTATTTGTGGAAATTGAAAATTTTTCGAATTTGTATATCACTAGAATCAGTTACTTACATTGGATAGTATCGGGACGTGCGGTAATTCTGTTTGACTATGGATTCTTCATTTCAGTATTAGAAAGGAAAGAGGAACAATTTTAAATTCGCATAAGGTATTTTCAGAGTAAGTGTTACAGTTGTGGTATTTATGGAGGTGCTTAAGAAGAATACAATGGCTTATGGACCTTACGGCGGTGTAGTTTTATGTTAGGATGTCTAGTAGTGAGCTTTGCATAAAGTAGTGGTGTTCTGACAAGGATGAATGGAAACTTGAGGATAATCCAGAAGAAACCCGGAGCAAATAGGACAATTGGGTAACATGCTGGATCAATATGGTAATGGTAGGCTCGATTCTTTTAGTTCTTATGATAAGGTGATGCTTTACGGGTGTTTTGTGGAAATACTCTCAGATTTGGCAACCTGTGTGGCTTGGTCGAGTTAGAGAAATTCAGTTCTGATAGCTTGGTTATGTGCAAATGGATTTCAAAATGTTCATGATGGTTTCTACCATGTTTTGAACCGGATATTTTCTACTAGTGTATGAAACGTGTTGTGTATTGTGATTTCCTCCTGGAAAGAAGCAAGAGAGGGATTTCTAACTAATAGGTTATGTAATTTGCTGGTGACCCAGAGTTTATAATGAGATTCTCATGCTTTTTACATAATAGATGTGATGTGTTGTGCCAGATTTAGATTTGCATGTACAATGTGGCAGTTCATTCTTGAAAGAAAGATCATGAATTTTGGATAGAATGGTCAATTTTAGATATTTAGATGAATGTTATAATTGCTCGATAATCCCCAAGAAGGGTGCACATTTCAAAAGGCGCATTGTGTTTTGACTTACGGATGTTCATTGGTATTACAATACTCACTTGATTGATAGACTGCTCATATTCAAATTATTTCTATGTGACACGGAAGAATTATGAAAGTATTCCTTATGGGAAGATCGTGAATGGAAGATGTGTTAGTCATTCTAGTGCTGGAGTTATGATCAGTTACGGTGATCTTTATGAATTTAGAGACTAGGAGTTCTCAGAAGTGTATTGTTTCGGGTTGCGACCTGTTTGAGGTGAGTATTTTATTTTAACTCAGTGGAGGCACTAGTTGCGTTAATTATTTGTGATAGCTACGCACTATAAGGGTGCATAATGTTTGAGCATCGGGGAAAGTATTCATACTTGAAAGAATGCTTAGGCTATGATATGCCTAGAGTTGACTGTTACGCATAGAGTTACAACGTTTCTTGTGTTCATACCTTTGTTGAGAACTATATGGGATACATTTGAGGTTACAAAGAGGCTAATTCCCCTGAATAAATGGGATAGTTACTATTTTCGCGTTAACTTACCGATTTGAAGTGTGATAGCAGACTTTGCACTTGCTTACACTATGGCGTGCTATTTATACTAGTTCAGGAGCATGGGAATCTTATTTCATTATCATATACATGTGTACTTGTTTAATTGCTTATGTATGATATGCTAGGATTGGAGGCCTGTGACCATGTCGGGCGATTCATAATATTGGCACGTGAGTTGTCCGTGCCGTGTGTGAGAATTATTTCTATAATAATTTGTCTGATTCAATAATCTCCTTCCTCTACAATTGTGCATATGCGCCTATGGTTATCCTCTTCGTGAAATTGAGGAGTTGGTTGTAACATTACGGTTGGGGTGGTGCTTGTTGAACTTGTAATACGGTTCTCTCCCTTGAGACATCTCCCATATTTAGGTACACAGATTGCACAATTGTGGCTTGAGTTATATTGATGTAGTGTGACTATGGGATAGTTGTGTTTAATATTATAAGGTTATTGGACCTAGAATGGGTACTTTTGGGTTTGATTACGGTATATTCGGGAGGATAATATTGAAAGTCTGCTTAGTTGATCTGATGAGTGGTTATGAGTTTTGATTGTTTCTTTCACCATTGGTATTGTACGAAGGTTTTGGAATGAGGTCTTGTTGAATGCGGGGTGTTATACTAGTACTTGGTTGGTTTTGAGTAGTTACTATGATCAGAAATGGTGTTACGAGTATGCGAGTTGAGTAGTAGGTTATGCGACTATATCTGGGATTATGGTTATGGCTGGATACAGCTTGTTAAGGCTATTACAGTGGGTAGATGTGAGATTCGGGTCTTGAAAAGAATTCTGAATGTTAGAAATTTGGCTCCAAGGTCTTTGGGCTAAGGTTAAATTAATGATTTTCAGTTATGTTATACAGTCAGGCCTATATAGAATAGGGTAACATAATATCACCCCGGGTATGTGCGTGGTAAGGTGGAAAAGAGATTTGAAGGTCAAGAACAACTCTTGGCATGTTCGAGGACGAACATATGTTTAAGTGGGGGAGATTGTAATGATCCGACCGGTCGTTTTCAGCATTTACACACCTTTCAACTATTTGAAATCTTGAATAACTTCCTATGGGGTTTTATGACTTGTGCGAATTATCGGTTTTGGTTTTAAGGTAATTCAGAGTTAGCTTGGAAGAATGAATTTTCATGTTGGAAGCTTAAGTTGAAATATTTGACCGGATATTGACTTATGTGTAAACGACCTCAGAATTTAATTCTGATGATTCCAGTTTTTCCGTATGGTGATTTTGGACTTAGGAGCGTGTTCGGAAAAATTATTTGGAGCTCCATAGTCGAATTAGGCTTGAAATGCTGAAAGTTGAATTTTGGAAAGTTTGACTGAGGGATTGACTTTTTGATATCGGGGTCGGAATATGATTCTGAAAATTGTAATACCTCTGTTATGTCATTTATTACTTGTGTGCAAAATTTGAAGTCATTCCAGATTGATTTGAGGTGTTTTGGCACAAGATATAGAATTTGAAAGTTCAATGTTCACAGATTTTTGATTTGAGGTGCGATTCGTCATTTTGATATTGTTTGATATGATTTGAGGCCTCGAGTAGGTCCGTGTTATGTTATGGAACTTGTTGGGATATTCGGACTGGGTTTCGAGGGGCTCGGGTGAGTTTCAGATGGTTAACGGATTAATTACAGACTTGGGAGAAAAATTTGAAGTTTTTGCCTTCTCGTACAATCGCACCTGCGGAACTTGGCTCGTAGGTACGACCATACAGAAGCGCAATGGACATCGCAGAAGCGGAGGCTGGGCTGGTGACTGTGGAGCGCCGATGCGGAAGGCATCTCGCAAGTGCGGACGCGCACCTGCGCGTTGTGGGAACGCAAAAGCAATATTTTTCGCAGAAGCGGGGGAAAGATCCGCAGGAGCGGTTGCGCAGAAGCGGTTCAAATTTCCGCTGGTGAAAAAACCCCTGGGCAGTACAAAAACAGAGGGGTTTCGAGCTTTTGCCATTTTTGGAAATTTCAAGCTCGGGTTTGGCGATTTTGAGCGAGGTTTTCATGGGAGAACTTGAAGTAAGTCCCTTGTGATAATTTATACTCCATAATATTGAATTATCATCGAATAATCCGAATAGATTACATGTTTTGGAGGTGTAAATCGAGGATTTGAACTTAGGGATTTGAAAAATAGATTTGAAGATTTAGAGATCGAGTTGAGGTCGGATTTTGGTAAAATTGGTATAGTTAGACTCGTGGTTGAATGAGCTTTCAGATTTTGTAACTTTTGTCGGGTTCCGAGACGTGTACCCCACGGACAATTTTTTAACTAAATTTCGGATTTTTATGGAAAATTAGTATTTTCTTATGGAATTAATTCCCATAATTGTTTTTGACTTAATCGAATTATTAATGGCTAGATTCGAGGCGTTTGGACGATAATTCACGAGGCAAAGGCATACCGGGGTAAAGAATTACACGGTTTGAGGTAAGTAACACTTCTAAACTTGGTTATGAGGGTATGAATCCCCGAATATGGTATGATATGAATTGTTTGGAGGTGACTCACACGATAGGTGACGAACATGTAGACGTGCACCACAGAAAGTGTGTCTTGAATAAATCCTATGAAGTAGTAAAATTAAATAATCATGTTATTATCTAAATATGTGGCACGTGCTAGAGGAATTAAGCTGAGACTAGTAATAAAGACCATGTTTAGGCTATGTGCCGATATTCTAGGACCCATGGGGTAGTGATGTTGTTGAATTAATTATTATAAAATATAAATTTCACACTCAGTAATAATTGTCCATTCTAAGGATATTTACGGGATTGAGCTGCGCAATGCAGCAGGCCATAATGGCTTTTACATCATTATTATAAGGATTGGGGCTGCCCGCCTGCACCAGGCCTTATAGGCTTTACTATTATATATTTGGGATGGATTTCCCAAGGCATGGACTTACCTTACTTATTTGTATTGTAATGAGTTTACCTAGACATGGATCTTGTCCGTATCAGTTATATTTGGGGATAAAATTATCCCAGGGCTAGATTGGCCTTATACGGTACTGGGTGACTAACTGTCAGTCGATGTGTATTTATATACGGGTTGGAACACCCTAGGCTGGACTGGCCATAAACACTACCGAGTGATCGGATAATTTGTGACCAGTATTTACATGAGGCCCTCTTTACTGATATATCATATTCCTCATATCATGCAGTATTGATCTATTTCACTTGTACTGAGTTTAGCTGTTAAATTTGAAAGCATGCCTACATTTTGTACCATTATTTATACTGGACTGTACCTGCGGAGCTCGTCATTGCTTTCAGCCCAGAGGTTAGTCTTATTACTTATTGAGTTAGTTGTACTCATACTACACTCTACACCTCGTATGCAGATCCAGGTGCTCCCGGATACGAAGGCTGTTAGAATTCAGAGTTCTTTCCGTTGGAGACTATCAAGGTAGCTGCTTGAACACCGCAGACTTGATTCCCTTCCTGTGTAGTTATTGTGCTGTTCTATATTTCAGACAGTGATTTTTATGAGCCAGACTTTGTATTCATTTAGATGCTCATGTACTCCATGACACCGGGTTTTGGGAGTGTTATATTTGAAATTGTGAGATTTCTTCCGCTGAATTTAATTATTTATTTTCAAATTTAAAAGATATGGTTGTTTATTGAGATTTTCGGCTTGCCTAGTATTAAGATAGGCGCCATCACGACAGGTGAGATTTTGGGTCGTGACAGTATCACATTAAGCAAATGAGCTCCGAATTGAGTTTCGATTGAACGACTAGCTTCGTATTATTATATGACTCATAGGAACAAGAATCGTCGAATTCCGAGTTTGTATGATGGAGTTAGAGCATATTAGTGAAAACAATAACTGCTGGTGCAAGCAAGTTCTGGTGTGGAATTTTAGTGACGGAAAATGGACTTTTAATGACGGATGGGCAGAAACATAAGGACCAAAAATGGTCATTTCCTTCATTTCGTTTTGGATTTTTGGAGCACGATTCTTGGGCGATTTTGAGGATTTCTTCAAGACTTCGACTTAGGTAAGTGTCCTATATCTAAAAGTGATTATATTTCATAAATACATGGTTATATTCATCATTTATTTCGGATTTAAATGGAAGAAATCAAGTTTTTTGCAAAACTTTTCAAGAACAAAAATTTTAGATTTGGAGGTCGAGTTGTTATCGGAATTTGATTAAATTGGTATGGGTGGACTCGTAATTGAACGGGTTGTCGAATTTTGTGAGTTTCGTCGGATTCTGAGATGTGAGCCCCATAGACAATTTTTGAGTTAAATTTCGAATTTTGTTGGAAATTTTGTATTTTCATATGGAATTAATTCCTATAATTAGTATTGGCTGAATTGAATTAATTTGGATAGATTTGAGCTGTTCGGAGGTCAATTCAAGCAAGAAGGCAATTTTGGAATATCGGCATAACTTCGAAAAGGTAAGTATCTTACCTAACCTTGAGTGGGGGAATTACCCCTTAGGCATCGAGTCTTATGTGCCATTTGTGAAATATGAAAAGCCACGACGCGAGGTGACGAGTACGTACTATGTCTTATATGTGCAAAATTTATTGAATTAAAGTCTTGGGTATATTGTGTATTAAATTGGATAATTATTGGCATTTATTTAATCATCTATTTACCATGCCTAAATTCACATTTGTTGAATTTATTTTTATATGACAATTGGATGTGTTATTACTTGTATATTTATGTGAATTTCCGTGAGTTTGAGTGTTGGATATTTCTTGGAATGTATTTTCATTATGGATTTTCCCTTTGCAAATAATTAATTAAACTAGATTAAGAAGAAGGTGTTGTCCTACGCCGTGTTAGTTTTCCATATCTATTATTGTTTGAGGTTCTATATACTTTATGTGGAGCCTTGTGCTATTTATTGTGAAATTAATTGATTTTGTTATATCTTTAGAATTGGTTGTGGCCATTGGGTAGAATTGATTTTTGTTATGTTGTCATGATAATATTCCGTGTAAATTGTTGCGTTATTTGAATTATTATTATTTAAGGATATAAGGGTGGCATTCCACTGTTGATATTGTGTGGGTATAAGGGAGGAATTTCATTGTTGTTATGTGTGTTGGAATATTGTCTGGGCAGAGCGATAAGGGTGGTTATATGAGAGATAAGGGTGGTTATATAAACGATAAGGGTGTCTATTGATATTGTCAGGGCGGAGGAATAAGAGAGGCTATTATAGGAGTGATAAGGGTAGCTATAGGAGAGATAAGGGTGGCTATTGTCAGGGATGATATGTGATGATGTGGAGTTAATGTGTTGGTAATTTTTCATGTGATGTTGGAATTTTTCTTGTGTTTATTTTTATATCTTTTGCAATTTGTCTTGTTGTTTGTAAATTGATAATAGTCTGATTTATGTTGAAATTGGGAGCCTGTAGCTATTGACAGGCGGATTATGAAAAGAAATGTGGGCATGAGGTGTTGTGAGTAAATAATGATTATTATTGGCACATGAACTGTCCGTGCAGATGTGATATGAAAAGAGGGCACGAAGTGCCGGAGAAATATGATGATTTAATTTGGGTATGAAGTGTTGTTGAAATATGAAAGTGGGCTGAGACCCGTATTTTATGATTTTTAAATGAGGTGTCACAGGGTGACTTTTATTTGAATGATATTTACTTGAGGAAATTATATTTGAAAGATATTTATTGAAAGAATTATTTTTGAAAGATATTTACTTGAGGAAATTATATTTGAAAGAGATTTATTGAAAGAATTATATTTGAAAGATATTTATTTGAGGAAATTATATTTGAAAGAGATTTATTGAAAGAATTATATTTGAAAGATATTTATTTGAGGAAATTATATTTGAAAGAGATTTATTGAAAGAATTATATTTGAAAGATATTTACCTGAGGAAATTATATTTGAAAGAGAGTGACTTGAATGACTTATATGTGAAAGATATTTATTCGAGGGAATTATATGTGAAAGGTATTTATTTGAAGGACTTGATTTAATTGGGTGTACTTGTATTTATCATTTGTTGAGCAATATAAATGGTTGATTTGTGTTGCCCTTATTGTTATTTGTTTCCTATTATTTTGTATACTATATTGCACAGGTTATTAGACTAGTGAGTGTCTTGACTTTACCTCATCTCTACTCCACTGAGGTTAGTCTTGATACTTACTGGGTACCGACCGTGGTATACTCATACTACACTTCTACATATTTTTGTGCAGAGCCAGGTATTGGAGCTATTGGACTCGGACAGAGTTAAAGTGGTAATCAAACAGTATTGAGTATTCGATCCTTGAAATCATTTTATGTATTCAATTAGAGTTCGTGACTCAGTATTACCTGTCTTGGAAGGTTTTCATATTTGTTTTCGTTGTTCGTTTCGATTACCTATTTAATTCATATTAAAAAAATGGCTTGAAATGTAATTGTACTTGGCTTACCTAGTCTCTAAGACTAAGTGCCATCACGATGCTTGTGATGAGATTTTGGGTCGTGACAAGTTGGTATCAGAGCTCTACGTTCATAGGTTCTACGAGCCACGAACGAGTTTAGTAGAGTCTTTCGGATCGGTACATAGACGTCTGTACTTATCTTCGAGAGGCTACAGAGCTAGTAGGAAAAATTTCCACTTCATTCATTCTTTATCGTGCTGTATTTATTCAGCTTGAAGAATGTATCTTATGTTCTTTTGTATCCACTCGTGTATAAAATTGCGCAATCGGTATCAACTATGCGTCAATGGTTCGTGATACTACAGATGGGTTATAAGGGAGCCAGGGTTGCTCAACCATTGCTACAATGTGTCGTCCAGATCGAGGATGCGGATGTATTGAGAGATCATTCAGTTGTGCACATGGGGGTGAAACAGGTTCTGACATCTTGTTGATAAGTATGATCTTAAGAAGGTGTACTTAATTGCCTAATCTTCACAATCGTGGTAGGGTCACGAGTTGGATGTAGATCTAAAGATAGTTGGTGCTATTAGAGACTATGTAGTTCGTATGGGATTTCCATTTAGTGAAAGGTACATACTAGCAGTCAAGGCACTCGAGGAAGCAATTTTGACTGTCACGAGGATGACATGCGCATAATAAATGGCTTGATGTGTCTTATGACTGGTGACATACGAGTGGTGAAGTTTAGTATTGTGCATCATCGGACTGTGTCCTATGGCTTTGCACAAAGTGAGGAGAGTCCACTATCAACGATCAGATTGTGAGGTCATGTGTTATATCAGTTTTGGCCTGAGATGTATATATGTGGTATTGAAAGGTTCTCCAAAACTTGTATATGATTAAGAACTGAGATTTGTATAGGATGATGTTAGGACTTGCAGTATTCCCGCGTCCTTAATAATTCTATATTTCAGTATCAACAAGGTCAGGGAAACAATTTCAGAATACTCAAGTTGCTCCAGTAAGTTCTTTTAATTCACTACCGATACAGGGTTCCTATAATGGTTATTCCAGTTATCTGGCACAGACTCAGTATGAGCAGTCGAACCCGCTGAGGGGTTGTTATCAGTGTGGTGGTACTAGGCACATCATGAGAGATTGTCCCAGACATGGGAGAGGCGGATTTCATCAGAATACTTAGGCTACTGGCTCTATTCCAGTTACTACCCCACATGCACAGCCAGTTGTCACGACCCAAAATCCCACCACAGGCGGCGTGATGGCACCTAGTCTCTAAGACTAGGTAAGCCGATTTTAATTATCTTTTAAAGCCATTCTTTTTTCGAAACTAACAGCGGAAAGAATTACAATATACAACCTCCCAAGACTGGTAGTACTGAGTCATAAACTCTAACTGAATACATGGAATGATCATGAGGACCAAATATATAATACTGTTTGATTAAAATTTAACAGTACAATGAAATGAAAAGACTCCAAGGGACTACGATGACAAAGAAGATCTACCTTTAATCCTTACAGTCCCGCTTTAACTCTGCACAAGTCTGATATCTCCAATACCTGGCTCTGCACAAAAATGTGCAGAAGTGTAGTATGAGTACACCACGGTCGGTACCTGGTAAGTATCAAGACTAACCTCAATGGAGTAGAGACGAGGTACAGTCAAGACACTCACTAGTCTAATACCTGTGCAATATAATATACAAAATACTAGGAAACAAATAGCAATAAGGCAGGATAAAACAACCAGTGGTATGCGCAGCAAGACAATAAGAATACCATAAATATCACTCAACAATTAATAAATAAGAACACCTCGTGCCCATAATTAAATCATCATATTTTACCGGCACCTCGTGCCCTCATTTCATATCACAATTGCACGGACAATTCACGTACCAATTATCATTATCATTTCATCACAGCACCTCGTGCCCACATTTCATATCACAACTGCATGGATAATTCATATGCCAAATATCCTCATTATTTACTCACGGTACCACGTGCCCACATTTCATTTTATAATCCGCTTGGCAATGGCCACAGGCTCTCAATTTCAACACAAATCAGATTGTTATCAATTTACCAACAACAAGACAAATTGCACAAATTATAAAAATAAACACAAGTAAATCACAACATCACGCGAAAATTATCAACACCACAACCCCAAATCATCACCTATCTTCCCTGACAATAGCCACCCTTATCGCTCCTATTGCCACCCTTATCGCTACGCCCAGACAATATCAATAGCCACCATTATCGCTCCTATAGCCACCCTTATCGCTCTACCCAGACAATATTCCAACAAACACAACAAAATTGAAATGCCACCCTTATACCCACATAATATCAATGGTGAAATGCCATCCTTATCTCCCCAAAATAATAACTCACGCAACACAATAATTTACATGGGAAATTAACACGGCAACATAATAAAATCAATTCATATCACAATTTTCCCAATGGCCACTACCAAATTCCAAAGATATAACAAAATCAATTAATTTCACAACAAATAGCCTAAGGCTCAACACAATGTATATAACACCCAAAAATAATCAATAGAGATAGAAATTACTCAGCATAAAGCAAAGCCTTCATTAATGCAAATTTAGATAATTATATTAATACTTCTTCTTTATGACAAGGTGGGTTGCTCTGATGGTAAGCACCCTCCACTTCCAACCAAGAGGTTGTGAGTTCGAGTCACCCCAAGAGCAAGGTGGGGAGTTCTTGGAGGGAAGGATGCTGAGGGTCATTTGGAAACAGCCTCTCTATCCTAGGGTAGGGGTAAGGTCTGCGTACACACTACCCTCCCCAGACCCCACTAGTGGGATTATACTGGGTTGTTGTTGTTGTTGTATTAATACTTCTTCTTTATGACAAGGTGGGTTGCTCTGATGGTAAGCACCCTCCACTTCCAACCAAGAGGTTGTGAGTTCGAGTCACCCCAAGAGCAAGGTGGGGAGTTCTTGGAGGGAAGGATGCTGAGGGTCATTTGGAAACAGCCTCTCTATCCTAGGGTAGGGGTAAGGTCTGCGTACACACTACCCTCCCCAGACCCCACTAGTGGGATTATACTGGGTTGTTGTTGTTGTTGTTGTATTAATACTTCTTCTTAAGTTCGCTTAAATTAATTATTTGCATAAAAAAATTCATATTGGAATTTATTTATAAGAAATATTAAACCAACAATAATCACGAAATTTTATAAATATTTCAAGTAACAATCACACCAAATTATCATATAAAAATAAATTCAACAATAAGGATTTAGGCATGGATGACAGATGATTTAATAATTTTTTACCATTTCCCAATTTACTACACAATAATGCCTAAGACTTTAATTCAATAAATTTTGCACGAATAAGTCCGAGTACGTACTCATCACCTCGCATACACGGCTTTTCATATTTCACAAATGGCACATAAGACTCAATGCCCAATAGGTAATTCCCCCACTCGAGGTTAAGCAAGACACTTAACTTTTTGAAGTTATGACGATATTCTAAAATCGTCTTCTTGCTTGAATTGACTTTCGGACCGCTCAAATCTAACCAAATTAATTGTATAACTACATTAATTCATCGGAAATGATTTCGGATAATAATACGTCGACTTAAAAATTTATTCTAAAAAGTCAACAAAAGTCAACGCGGGACCCGCCCCTCGGAACCCAACATAATTTTCATGAAATCCAAACACCCATTCCAATACGAGTTCAACCATACCAATTTTATCAAATTCCAATAATAACTCGACCTCCAAATCTTAAATTTTCGTTTTCAAATCCCTAAGTTCAAACCCCCGATTTATACCTCAAAAGCATGTAATCTAATCGGATTATTGGATGATAATTTAATATTATGAAGCAGAAATGATCACAAGGGACTTACCTCAAGTTTTCCCGTGAAGACCTTGCTCAAAGATTGCCCAACCCGAGCTTGAAATGCCCAAAAATGGGAAAAGCTCGGAACCCCTCTGTTTTTGTAATCCCAGGGGTTTTCGCACCCGCGGTAATTTCTTCGCACCTGCGGCTTCGCACCCGAGGTAAAATTCTGTGCACCCATGGTGCCTGGCCAGCCCATTCATTTTCCGCTTCCGGGACAAATTCCTAGCATTCGCGAGCTCGCACCTGCGGCCCTTATTTGCACAGGTGCGATCATACCAGATGCCCAGCTGCTTCAACTCTTCCTCCAAATCCAAATTCGATCTGTTAGGCATCCGAACTCCCTCGAGGCCCCCCGGGACCTCAACCAAATATACCATCAATTCGTAAAATATCATACAGACATAGTCAAATTCTTAAATCACATCAAACAACATCAAAACGATGAATCGCACCTCAAATCAAAATCTATGAACTTTGAACTTTCAAATTCTATATCTTGTGCCAAAACACATCAAATCAATTCAGAATGACTTCAAATTTTGCACACAATTCATAATTGACATAACGAAGCTATTCCCATTTACAAAATCAAAATCCGACCTCGTTATCAAAAATTCACCCTTCGATCGGATTTTTCCCAAAATCCTATATTTTCCAACTTTCACCAAAACGTGTCGAATTGTCCTACTGACTTCCAAATCCAAATCTGAACATACGCCTAAGTCTGAAATCATCATACGAAGCTATTGACATCATCAAAATTTAATTCCGAGGTCATTTTCTCAAAAGTCAACTCTCCGGTCAACTCTTTCCATTTAAGCTTCAAAATGAGAATTTTTCTTTAAATTAAATTTCGAAAATCAAACTCGACCACACCCGCGGCTCATAATACATATTATGAAGTTGCTCAAGACCTTAAGTTGTTGAACATGACGTTAATTCTTAAAACGACAAGTCGGGTCGTTACACCTGTTAAGGGTGGACGATAGGCGGGTAGAGGGTGCCCTAGAGGGGGAGGACCAGCCCGTTGATATATTTTCTATGGTGTGGCTGAGGCCACTACACCAGATGGTGTCGATACAGGTACGATCCTGATTTGTTATAAAAGGATATCTTTTTCCTTAATTTGATTTGGTCCTGAATATTGAGGCGAGTCCTCCTATTATGCTCCGCTTATGGGTGAGCTTCGTAATTTTGTGACCCACGTATATGTTTATCCCTATTAGGAGATTCGATTATGTTAACCCGTGTCTATCATTTTTATTTTGTACTCTATTTAGGACTATAAGTCCAAAAGTGACTTTCTATTACACTCTACAGTGGGTTTTGATGTGATTTCTGAATAATTGATTTCAATTTTACTAATTATATTCCCTATTGGTATGGAGGTTCATTATGTGTTGTGAAAATTATTTACGAAATTTATTGAAAATAAGAAAGAAAGGAAATTTAAAATTTCAGTTGGCACACTGTGCAAAATACTCGTGATTCGGAGTTGAGGACACGATCCTCGCATTTTTATATGATGTGAAATATTCAAACTGGGCTACAATCCACGGTGGAAGTTATATAAGAACGAGGTCCTTGTGGTGAAAAATTTATGAGTTTAAATTCTCCCTCTGATAATTCTTTTATATGTTTATGTGCATATTTAGCCATATTCGTGCTGTAAATATTGATTTTTAGCCTATAAAGTGAGGGCCCAGGTGGTGTTAAATGCAACTTGTTGATTAGGATAAATTATTAGGAGGCCTTCATGCCTCGCGTGTTGCTGTCAGTGTTGCGAATATTTGAAATGAGATTTTCGTAAATATGAGATTAATTGAGGATGCTGGAATTAATTATAAACAACTATTATGACCAGAGATATGGTTATGTGCATACATTGATCTGTGCATAGGCTCGAGTTTATATAGCTGGTTGAAACTAATACTATGCGTTGATGTGATAATAAGGCCTTTTGAAATTAATTGGAGTGTAAAAAGTTGGCTTTAAAGTTTATAAATGCGGATAAAAGAAATAATCTCAACTGAGATGGTGTTGTCGGACCCATGCTAAATTGTGATGACGTAGAATTACCCGCGAGTATGAGTGTAATAATACACTCAGAAAATTAATGTCCTCAGAATAATTCTTGGCACGTTCGAGGACGAACGTATGTTTTAAGAAGGGGAAGATGTAACAACCCGACTTGTCGTTTTAAGAATTTATGTTCCGTTCGGTGGCTTAAGGTCTCGAGCAGCTTTGAAATGTATATTATGACTTACGAGGGTGATCGAGTTTGGTTTTCGGATGATTCCGGATTTAATTGAAAGAACAATTTTTGTTTTGGAAGCTTAAGTTGAAATAATTGACCGGATGGTAAATTATATGTAAACGACCCCGAAATGGAGTTTTGATGATTTCAATAGCTCCGTATGGTGATTTTGGACTTAGGAGCGTGTCCGGAAATATTATTTGAAGTCCGTAGTGAAAATTTGCTTGAAATGGCGAAAGTTGAATTTTTGAGAAGTTTGACCCGAGAGTTGACTTTTTGATATCGGAGTCAGAATTCAGTTCTGAAAATTTTCATAGATCCGTTATATTATTTATGACTTGTGTGAAAAATTTGAGGTCAATCGGAATTGATTTGATAGGTTTCGGCATCGAATGTAGAAGTTAGAAATTCTTAAGTTCCTTAAGCTTGAATTGGGGTATGATTCGTGCTTTTAGCGTTGTTTTATGTGATTTGAGATTTTAAATAAGTTCGTATGATGTTTTAGGACTTGTTGGTGTATTGGGTTGAGGTCCCGAGGGCCTCGGATGAGTTTCAGATCATTTTTAACTGCTGGTTCTTTTGACAACAATGTGCGAACTTTCTTATGCGCACAGCTGAATTTGGAAGCTTATATCTCGAAATCTATAAGGAATCTAGAAATTATCAAAACATGAAAGTTATATATCTTTGATTATAGATTCCATAATGATAAACCATTCATCATTCGGACATTTGTAAAAAACGTTATGATTGATTGATTAATTGAAGCTGGTACTGCAGATTTTGGCTACAACAGTGTGCATGCCAGAAATTTCTGCTGCACAGGGCTGACTTTGGGAGCTTATATCTCGCAATCTATAAGGAGCTGGGCGATGAACAAAACATAAAAGTTGTAGACCGTTGTATCTAATTTGCAAAAACATAAGGATGGCTATTGATATTGTCAGGGTAGAGTAATAAGGGAGGCTATTATAAGAGTGATAAGGGTGACTATAGGAGAGATAAGGGTGTCTATTGTCACGGATGATATGTGATGATGTGGAGTTATTGTGTTGGTAATTTTTCATGTGATGCTGGATTTTCCTTGTGTTTATTTTTATATCTTGTGGAATTTATCTTGTTGTTGGTAAATTGATAATAGTCTGATTTATGTTGAAATTGGGAGCTTGTGGCTATTGCCAGGCCGATTACGAAAAGAAATGTGGGTACGAGGTGTTGTGAGTAAATAATGATTATTAATGGCACGTGAACTGTCCGTGCAGATGTGATATGAAAAGAGGGCACGAGGTGCCGGAGAAATATGATGATTTAATTATGGGCATGAAGTGCCGTGGAAATATGAAAGTGGGTTGAGACCCGTATTTTATGATTTTTAAATGAGGTGTCACATGGTAACTTTTATTTGAAAGATATTTACTTGAAGAAATTATATTTGAAAGAGAGTTATTAGAATGACTTATATTTGAAAGATATTTATTCGAGGGAATTGTATTTGAAAGAGATTTATTTGGAAGAGTTATATTTGAAAGATATTTACTTGAGGAAATTATATTTGAAAGAGAGTTATTCGAATGACTTATATTTGAAAGATATTTATTCGAGGGAATTATATTTGAAAGAGATTTATTTGGATGAATTATATGTGAAAGGTATTTATTTGAAGGACTTCATTTAATTGGGTGTTATTAGAATGACTTATATTTGAAAGATATTTATTCGAGGGAATTGTATTTGAAAGAGATTTATTTGGAAGAGTTATATTTGAAAGATATTTACTTGAGGAAATTATATTTGAAAGAGAGTTATTCGAATGACTTATATTTGAAAGATATTTATTCGAGGGAATTATATTTGAAAGAGATTTATTTGGATGAATTATATGTGAAAGGTATTTATTTGAAGGACTTCATTTAATTGGGTGTTATTAGAATGACTTATATTTGAAAGATATTTATTCGAGGGAATTGTATTTGAAAGAGATTTATTTGGAAGAGTTATATTTGAAAGATATTTACTTGAGGAAATTATATTTGAAAGAGAGTTATTCGAATGACTTATATTTGAAAGATATTTATTCGAGGGAATTATATTTGAAAGAGATTTATTTGGATGAATTATATGTGAAAGGTATTTATTTGAAGGACTTCATTTAATTGGGTGTACTTGTATTTATCATTTGTTGAGCAATATTAATGGCTGATTTGTGTTGCCCTTATTGTTATTCGTTTCCTATTATTTTGTATACTATATTGCACAGGTTATTAGTCTAGTGAGTGTCTTGACTGTACCTCGTCTCTACTCCACTGAGGTTAGTATTGATACTTACTGGGTACCGACCGTGATGTACTCATACTACACTTCTACATATTTTTGTGCAGAGCCAGGTATTGGAGCTATCGGACTCTGAAAGAGTTAAAGTGGGTTCGCAAGGATTCGAGGTAGAACTGCTTGGTCGTCGCAGTCCCCTGGAGTCTTTCCATTTTATTGTACTGTTAATTATTAATCAAATAGTATTGAGTATTCGATTCTTGAGATCATTTGATGTATTCAATTAGAGTTCGTGGCTCAGTATTACCAGTCTTGGGAGGTTTTTATATTTGTTTTCGTTGTTGGTTTCGATTACCTATTTAATTCATATTCCAAAAAAAAAAATGGCTTGAAATGTAATTGTATTTGGCTTACCTATTCTTAGAGACTAAGTGTCATCACGACGCCTGTGGCGGGATTTTGGGTCGTGACAATTATTTTACAAATACATATTAATAACAAACACCTTTTAATGATTGTTCATGAACGATCGCTCCCCCCCCCCCCCC